>WNGS01010129.1:0-10835 GCA_020271785.1 Procambarus virginalis | reverse complement strand
AAACAGGATAATTTTTTTATTTGTGTTACCTTCTTGAGTAGATTATTCCTACTACCAAAGAATCTTATATGTCATATACAGTGATTTAAATTATCTTGGGGATGTCATTTTCATTAACCCGTTTCTAACTCACTCAGGTAGAGTATCATGTCATCTTCTTGTTCGTCATTGTCTTTCATTCTTGAGGGAATTGTAAAAATTCTCATTGTAACATAAATAGTTTACCTCCTCATGTATATATATGACCTTACTTGTTTCATTGTTCTCTCTGTATATATTTCCATGAATAAAAGCCAGGATTCATTATTATAGAAACAGAAACTACCATTTCTATTACACTAATAGTAGCCATATTCATTCTGTTATACTTGGCAATTTCTCAAAGTTCTTGTATATTAATGTTTCTCACGTGTACGGTTGCAATATATAAATGCTTTGAGATGCTCCATGGCCATCCAAAAGCATGGAATTTAAAGTTACCAATTTTTTTGTAAGGAACAACGGACCAGTCAAAATCTAACTTAAGAACATGTAATAACACTTATTTCATATATAAAACTTTATGTATGGTTAAGCTCTGTTATAAGCCACAATAAACATGAAAAAATGACAACTTTTGAG
This sequence comes from Procambarus virginalis, assembly GCA_020271785.1. NCBI lineage: Eukaryota > Metazoa > Arthropoda > Malacostraca > Decapoda > Cambaridae > Procambarus > Procambarus virginalis. Next base: position 10,214 of record WNGS01010129.1, on the reverse strand, counting down.
CCATTAAATTAGAGTCTAGATTCTTACTTAAGTGAAATATTTTGCTAAAATCTTGATATGTGTGACAAACATTTTTATTAATTTTCCAGTAACATTCTTTTGCAGTATTAAATCTAAGCGTGTCAGGTAATATCTGTCCACCTATAATAATTTTGTTTTAAAAATCTCACCTGAAAACATCAAGATGAATGTTGTTTGTACAGAATATAATGTTTACATTTTGGATACACAACTTCTGGATTTGTTTCCTTGATAACTGTTACCTTAAGCATAAGTCTATTCACCAACACTTTAAAAATTAATGGATATTGTGAATTGATGACGCCCATTCATATATTTAAAAATAAGTCAATAACCAATTAATTCTCCCTTGTTCGTGAATATTATTGTAGATGTAATTAATATTAATTAAAATATTAAAATTTAATATAAAAATAATATATTCCTAATTTGAAATTATAATTGTTATTATACAAATGACAAGTAATCATAACGACACTACAAAATTATATTAAGAGGATCGTATTAAAGTCATTATATAGATATATTTCTTTACTGAACAATGCCACTCGCATCAGACCATCATTGATCTTGATACAACCATTAAATGTTTAATTCAGCTGCTGGATGTCTTTAAGGTAGTATTCCTGGCGACGAGAACTATCTTTGCATTGGTTTTTCATGAGACAGAACATAGCATAAGCCTAGTATTATTAAAAAATATATTTTGCAGTTGGTCCACCTTTTGACTTGGTTTCTCATATGTATAAATGCTGACATTTGGATCAGGAGAACTTTAGTAAAGGTGGTGGCTATAAAAGTTTAGTGGTCGGTAACCATAATTAGAGTAGAAAGGGTAGGATGGTTCCGACTCTGGCTCGGCCGACCTCTTGTAGAAATTACGGATATAACTGTGTTGTGGGCCGTAGGAGTAAATTGGGTATGTTGGTTCAGGCTCTGGCTCGGCAGACCTCTTGTAGTAATGGCGACCATAACTGAGTTGTGGGTCGTAGGAGTAAATTGGGTATGTTGGTTCAGGTTCTGGCTCGGCAGACCTCTTTCCATTGTGGTAGCCGTGAATGTATTTAGGGTAAGCACTACCGTAATTGCTCGTCACGTAACTGGGCTCCGCATCTCGCTTCTCAATTTCAGAAGCGCAAACGGCAGCTACCAGGATCACAAACACCTATACATAAAAAAAAATAATCTTAGTGTCATGATATTTACAAGTAAAGAATTTTTCTTCTTGTACATGTAAGATTCCTACAAATTACCAAATGATATGCCTAATTTTAATATAGTATAATATTTTGATTGTAAATTCATGTAAGTGAAGTAAATCGTTGGCGCTACTCACCAAGAGCTTCATGGTTGATAGTTGATCGGCTGTGGCCACAGCTGAGCGAGTGTGTCTTGCAGCAGTGACACCAGGGCTTTTATACGAGAGAGAGGCAGATATCCTTGGGTTTCCCCTCAATTTTATGATGACGTTCCAATGAGAAAGCTATAGTTATAATTGTATCTTCCTTATTTAATTCTAAATATTAGATTGTAAATCCAATTGCATATTGTACGAATTGTCTTTCGTTTAGGTTAATAGTTACAATTGATTTTAGTTCAATTGAAAATATTTTATATGCATGCACATGTTTTATATCTCTCTAGGAGTATATCCCTTTCATGATTCCATGTTAATACAACTTTAATTTGTCATTGCAACAGACATGTTCATCATGGGCTGTTTTTCTCTCGTTTTTTCGGAGTTGCATTCTGTAGAAGATAAGTAGTTCGACCTTAAGGAGGGATTTCGATGTAAGCCAATATTATATTTGTACACAATCTGCCTGTCCCTGACGAAACAAATTATAATTATTATCATAATAAATGCTCATTTGAGTGCCAACCAGAGTTTTGGAACTCAACAAAAATGATTACTAAGATTTTCTCAATGAGTGTGAATTAGAGTGTGAGGATATTAAATTTAAGCATTGTTTTCTGGAAATGTTGTAAATTCATGAGCTTCTTTCAAGTGCAGAGCGTGTTAGTGTGACACTCACGTATCAACACGGAAGATTTCCCTGTTGCCTTGGAGATAAATTTAATTCAGATGACTTGGAGCTCATATGTCGAAAGGAATGTAAATTTGTATTGAGTAGTTATAAGGTGCTTTGTTATATAACTCTATATCTTTGTGGATTGATACCTGATATATTCTGGATTTAGAGCACCCGGATGTATTATACTTACCTGAGAAATTATAGGTAAGAAGTTTGGAGATCTTATTTGGTTGAACTCTGCAATAGTATATTTGCTGGAATTGAAATATCTTACCTAGACAAAATATATATGCGCGTTTTATATTCCGGGACACTTACTATATTTATGTGTGTGTGTGTCTGTTGTGTGTGTGTGTGGGTGGGTGTTTGTGTGTGTGTGTGTGTGTGTGTGTGTGTGTGTGTGTGTGTGTGTGTGTGTGTGTGTGTGTGTGTGTGTGTGTGTGTGTGTGTGTGTGTACTCACCTAGTTGTACTCACCTAGTTGTGCTTGCGGGGGTTGAGCTCTGGCTCTTTGGTCCCGCCTCTCAACCGTCAATCAACAGGTGTACAGTTTCCTGAGCCTATTGGGCTCTATCATATCTACACTTGAAACTGTGTATGGAGTCAGCCTCCACCACATCGCTTCCTAATGCATTCCATTTGTCAACCACTCTGACACTAAAAAAGTTCTTTCTAATATCTCTGTGGCTCATTTGGGCACTCAGTTTCCACCTGTGTCCCCTAGTGCGTGTGCCCCTTGTGTTAAACAGCCTGTCTTTATCAACCCTGTCGATTCCCCTGAGAATCTTGAATGTGGTGATCATGTCCCCCCTAACTCTTCTGTCTTCCAACGAAGTGAGGTTTAATTCCTGCAGTCGCTCCTCGTAGCTCATACCTCTCAGCTCGGGTACTAGTCTGGTGGCAAACCTTTGAACCTTTTCCAGTTTAGTCTTATGCTTGACTAGATAGGGACTCCATGCTGGAGCCGCATACTCCAGGATTGGTCTGACATATGTGGTATATAATGTTCTGAAAGATTCCTTACACAAGTTTCTAAAGGCCGTTCTTATGTTAGCCAACCTGGCATATGCTGCTGATGTTATCCTCTTGATATGAGCTTCAGGGGACAGGTCTGGCGTGATATCAACCCCCAGGTCTTTCTCTCTCTGTGTGTGTGTGTGTGTGTGTGTGTGTGTGTGTGTGTGTGTGTGTGTGTGTGTGTGTGTGTGTGTGTGTGTGTGTGTGTGTGTGTGTGTGTGTGTGTGTGTGTGTGTGTGTGTGTGTGTGTGTGTGTGTGTGTGTGTGTGTGTGTGTGTGTGTGTGCTCGTCACACACGTAGTCACACACATCATTGTAGCCTCTTTCTCACAAACTTAGTCGTCCTCCTGTATGGTCAACTACCTATTTCATTTCAGACACTTTTCTAAACTTTTAAGTGCTTTATTGTGTAGACCTCTTAGAATCTACTGATGTTTTACTCACACACCTTATAATTCTATGTGAACGTGTCAGTCATCTCATCAGTTTCTTCACTGTTGTTTTTCCCATGATGTAACTGTGAAGTAACTATGGATGGAAATATATTGCATTTAACATGACGTTTTAAAATCTCCTCCAATCTTCCCACGATGAAACACTAATAACCAGCCCTCTGGTACTTTTTCCTGCTCTCTGAAAGTCTGGAGTTCCTGTAGTTTTTCAATGCTCTGGCACCTAATTTATTTTCTTTCTTTCATGCCTGACTAAATCGTGGGCTCCGCTTTGGTAACAGAACACCATCATGTTTTGTATTGTCCTCTCTCTGAATTCTGTTTCCTGTAGTATTCCCATTATGAATTTTATCGTCTGTTTTTAGTTTTTATTTGAAATGCTAGTATTTTGTTTTAATCCATCCTCCTGGTTTAGATAGTACGTTTATAACTATGTACATATAACATTGTACTTATATTGACGTTTCAAACCTTTATATAGTAAAATAGGTCACCATCTCAACTCCCATAAGACCAGCACTCTCCCCCAAGCGGGTCAACATAGAAGGTAGAGTTGCTTTACGAGTAATTGTAGGGAATAGTCCACTCATTGCCGTTAAATGTTCAGTTAGGGAGTGTTCAAAAGTAGGGAGTGAACAATTATTAGATTTTGCTTAATTTTGAATAAATTAATTAGCTTAATGTGCATTTTTATTATGTCCATTTCTTTTGTATTTGTGAACTTGTCCTTGCCACGTGGTCCCCACGTGGCCGAGTTGAGGTGGACGCCGATGCTCCTCAAATCCGAGTACATCATTCACATCGTTTTGAATTAACCACACATGTAAGAGCCAAGGGGTAGTTATTACTAGTTGGGAATCAAGCCCCAAGGTTGATTGCGTAGCGTGATCGATCCAGATCTCGATCATTGCTCTTAATAGAGCTCTAAAAATAAATTAGCTATAAACCAAATCTTATATATTCCTAGGACTAGTGTAGCACGTAAATTTCCTTTGTCAGGCCTCAAATTCCAAATAATGGGCTTTATTGAGTGGTTAGGGTTTATTAGAAACATATACACAAAACCTTTTCATAGTGATCCAAGTTTAATAGTACAAATTCTACTCTTTTATTGTCCATTTTGTCAATATATGTACGATGGTCCACATCGTAAGTATATGAACAATCTAAACAGGATAATTTTTTTATTTGTGTTACCTTCCTTGAGTAGATTATTCCTACTACCAATAGAATCTTATATGTCAATATACAGTGATTTAAATTATCTTGGGGTTGTCATTTTCATAACCCCGTATTTCTAACTCACTCAGGTAGAGTATCATGTCATCTTTCTTGTTCGTCATTGTCTTTCATTCTTGAGGGAATTGTAAAAATTCTCATTGTAACATAAATAGTTTACCTCCTCATGTATATATATGACCTTACTTGTTTCATTGTTTTCTCTGTATATATTTCCAGGAATAAAAGCCAGGATTCATTATTATGGAAACAGAAACTACCATTTCTATTACACTAATAGTAGCCATATTCATTCTGTTATACTTGGCAATTTCTCAAAGTTCTTGTATATCAATATTTCTCACGTGTACGGTTGCAATATATAAATGCTTTGAGAAGCTCCATGGCCATCCAAAAGCATGGAATTTAAAGTTACCAATTTTTTTTTGTAAGGAACAACGGACCAGTCAAAATCTAACTTAAGAACATGTAATAACACTTATTTCATATATAAAACTTTATGTATGGTTAAGCTCTGTTATAAGCCACAATAAACATGAAAAAATGACAACTTTTGAGCCATTAAATTAGAGTCTAGATTCTTACTTAAGTGAAATATTTTGCTAAAATCTTGATATGTGTGACAAACATTTTTATTAATTTTCCAGTAACATTCTTTTGCAGTATTAAATCTAAGCGTGTCAGGTAATATCTGTCCACCTATAACAATTTTGTTTTAAAAATCTCACCTGAAAACATCAAGATGAATGTTGTTTGTACAGAATATAATGTTTACATTTTGGATACACAACTTCTGGATTTGTTTCCTTGATAACTGTTACCTTAAGCATAAGTCTATTCACCAACACTTTAAAAATTAATGGATATTGTGAATTAATGACGCCCATTCATATATTTAAAAATAAGTCAATAACCAATTAATTCTCCCTTGTTCGTGAATATTATTGTAGATGTAATTAATATTAATTAAAATATTAAAATATAATATAAAAATAATAAATTCCTAATTTGAAATTATAATTGTTATTACACAAATGACAAGTAATCATAANAGTTCTTGTATATTAATGTTACTCTCGTGTACGGTTGCCAATATAAATGCTTTGAGATGCTCCGTGGCCATCCAAAAGCAGGAATTTAAAGTTACCATTTGTTTTTGTAAGGAACAACGGACCAGTCAAATCTAACTTAAGAACATGTAATAACACTTATTTCATATATAAAACTTTATGTATGGTTAAGCTCTGTTATAAGCCACAATAAACATGAAAAAATGACAACTTTTGAGCAATTAAATTAGAGTCTAGATTCTTTCTTAAGTGAAATATTTTGCTAAAATCTTGATATGTGTGACAAACATTTTTATTAATTTTCCAGTAATATTCTTTTGCAGTATTAAATCTAAGCGTGTCAGGTAATATCTGTCCACCTATAATAATTTTGTTTTAAAAATCTCACCTGAAAACATCAAGATGAATGTTGTTTGTACAGAATATAATGTTTACGTTTTGGATACACAACTTCTGGATTTGTTTCCTTGATAACTGTTACCTTAAGCATAAGTCTATTCACCAACACTTTAAAATTAATGGATATTGTGAATTGATGATGCCCATTCATGTATTTAAAAATAAGTCAATAACCAATTAATTCTCCCTTGTTCGTGAATATTATTGTAGATGTAATTAATATTAATTAAAATATTAAAATTTAGTATAAAAATAATATATTCCTAATTTGTAAATATAATTGTTATTATACAAATGACAAGTAATCATAACGACACTACAAAATTATATTAGGAGGATCGTATTAAAGTCATTATATAGATATATTTCTTTACTGAACAATGCCACTCGCATCAGACCATCATTGATCTTGATACAACCATTAAATGTTTAATTCAGCTGCTGGATGTCTTTATGGTAGTATTCCTGGCGACGAGAACTATCTTTGCATTGGTTTTTCATGAGACAGAACATAGCATAAGCTTAGTATTATTAAAAAATATATTTTGCAGTTGGTCCACCTTTGACTTGGTTTCTCATATGTATAAATGCTGACATTTGGATTAGGAGAACTTTAGTAAATGTGGTGGCTATAAAAGTTTAGTGGTCGGTAACCATAATTAGAGTAGAAAGGGTAGGATGGTTCCGACTCTGGCTCGGCCGATCTTTTGTAGAAATGACGGATATAAGTGTGTTGTGGGCCGTAGGAGTAAATTGGGTATGTTGGTTCAGGCTCTGGTTCGGCAGACCTCTTGTAGTAATGGCGACCATAACTGAGTTGTGGGTCGTAGGAGTAAATTGGGTATGTAGGTTCAGGTTCTGGCTCGGCAGACCTCTTTCCATTGTAGTAACGGTGAATGTATTTAGGGTAAGCACTACCGTAATTGCTCGTCACGTAACTGGGCTCCGCATCTCGCTTCTCAATTTCAGAAGCGCAAACGGCAGCTGCCAGGATCACAAACACCTATACATAAAAAAAAAATAATCTTAGTGTCATGATATTTAGAAGTAAAGAATTTTTCTTTTTGTACTAGTAAGATTCCTACAATTTACCAAATGATATGCCTAATTTTAATATAATATAATATTTTGATTGTAAATTCATGTAAGTGAAGTAAATCGTTGGCGCTACTCACCAAGAGCTTCATGGTTGATAGTTGATCGGCTGTGGCCACAGCTGAGCGAGTGTGTCTTGCAGCAGTGACACCAGGGCTTTTATATGAGAGAGAGGCAGATATCCTTGGGTTTCCCCTCAATTTTATGATGACGTTCCAATGAGAAAGCTGTAGTTATAATTGTATCTTCTTTATTTAATTCTAAATATTGGAGTGTTAATCCAATTGCACATTGTACGAATTGTCTTTTGTTTAGGTTTTTTTTTTCGTTAGACAACTTCAGGTTCCTCAGGGCTTAAACACCAGGATCCTCTGCAGCTCCTTCAGGCTGCTACCATGAAGATTCCTTGAACAACTATGGTGCTTCCCTAATCCTATTAGGATCATCCACAGCTCTCCTGGCTGCTGCACCATAAGTTTCCTCGAATAACTGTGGCACTTCACCACCTCTGCAGAAGCACGTGACACTCCTCCTCACTGCTTCTTCATAGCTCGGGGTCCTCTCCTCCCCTGCCTTGGAGTCTCATCAACAACTCCCTCTGTGCTGGCTTCCAAGTCCTCAGCAACTTCTTCCCCAAAGACAAACCTTCAACCCATTTGCACTCCAATAAATTGTTTCCCTTTTTAACACATAAACAAAATTAATCATACAACATCTTTGTCTCCAACCTCTATCTGTCTTCTACATTTAATGAGAGTGGACTCCCCCGTGGGCGAGTCCATGCGCCACCTCGCTGGGCGAGCCTCACTCACGCTGGGAGGGGCCTCCTCCCTCAGGAGCCGGCTCCTTCAGTTGCCGCCAGCGCTCAGAGAAGACGGACGTCGCTCCGCGCTCCTCCCACTTCACTCTCTTATTTTAGGCTTTCTGCCATACCAAAACATTTCTAACTTGAAAATAAACATCGCTACTGTCGCTGGGCACACGACCAACTACAAGCAAACACTATGAACTGGCTTAAATCGGGCTTACCACAGATTATCTGGTCGAGGGCGCTTCTCCCTCTGACAACGTCTGACCAGGGCGCTTGTCACAGCCCACAAAACTGTCACTGGGCGGCTTAATACTCTCTCCTCGCCGTCCAGGACTTGAGACCACAACGTCTTCAGCTCGATTCAACAGCTGGAACGTCTGCACCTTCTCTTCTCTTGGAGATAATATCACTAGGGGTTCCCTCCTGGCGGGAGCTCGTCAAAGCGCGGCTCCTCCCCTGCGATGTCTGGCCTCAAGTGAGGTCATCGCCGTCCGCAAGCGAGCCTCACGCCTCCAGTAACTTGTCCACATCTCCTAACAAGTCATTTATCTGTTTTCTAGTTCATTGCCCATAATCTCAAACTTTTATATAATTCAACACACTATTTTACATCTATGTTATCGCCTCTATAATTCCTGGACCTTCCAGTCAGGTCAGGCTTGCTGAATAACTCTCAAAGGGTGAGACTCGTTTCTCCTGCAGGCTGAGATCATAACACTCCCCTCCCCTTATTTTTGAGAGTTATTCCAGTGGCAAAGCTCGGGATAATACATCCGCCACCACACTTGTCTCGTTCTCCAACCGATTGGTTCGACCGGTTGATCCGCTTACGTACTCCTTTAGGAGTGTACAACTTCCTCGTTGCACCTGGTAACATCTGGCTCACAACTCGCCAGAAACATGATCTTCTCACAAACGATTTGACTTCCCTGACACCTCTTGGCTAGGCTGTCCTCCTTGGACGCCTGCACTCCATCGGTCAACTCTACTTATTGTTTCCACCCTCCGTTTCCTTGTCTTCTTCTCTTCACGTTCAGAGTCAGACATCTACTGTCAGTACCTCCTCTGTCGTCTTCACACTTCCATATACTGCCATTATACTCTCGTCTCCTGCCATCATACTTCACTCCCTCGTCTTCACCGACGATCCTCCCTTTCGTCTCCTCATTTATCCGAGACCTCATCCTGTTTGACTTCCATCGAGTCCTCGGCTTTCTTCTACTCCTCCATGCTTGTATCATCATCCTCTTCTACACTTCTCGCCTCTATACAACTCCATTTCTTCTCCTTCAATCTTCTTTGTTCCCTGGAAGTTTCTCCGAGTCCTGTACTACATCCAACAGCACTCGATCGTACATTTGCTTTACCTCCCTAGAGTGCTCGTAAGCATCTCTCCACACATACTGTCTCTTTCCTTCTATTTTCTCGGCTATTATCTTCTTCACTATCTCTCCTCCGCGTTTCCTGTGAAACATGTCAACTCCTGACATCTCAAACAACTTAACTCTACTATCCAAATGCCTCTGTGCTCGTGGACCACTTGACGCTCTACTCCCGTCCTCAGTATGTCCACATCCTTCCTCACTTCTGCTCAGCACAGTTGCACTCACCTTCCGACCCTTAATTTCAGCAGGCTGGGGTCTACTCAGGTTCGCTCTTTTCACATGATTTTTCTTTGGCTGGGCATCTTCTCTTTTGGCCTCACCGAGACTTCATTTCCCTGGGCTGGACCGTCATCAAACAGCCACGCTATATCTACGTCGATATCTTCTACCGGCTGAATAGACACTGTCTCATCTTCTCCAGCGTCTTCCTCGTCGGCCACCTCTGCCTTCATCACTACCGAGACAGGGTACTCAATGGCTTGGCGGTCTCCTGACCCATCTCCTCGGATGTCAGTCAGGTTCACACTCTCAGGTGTCCCACCCGTGCCGTGGCCTTCTGGGCACTCCTCTGGCACAGTCTCCGCTATGACTCTTGGGAACACCTTTGTCCCGCCCAAGTCATTCCCAGGATCACTTGGACTCCTGAACATGTATGTCGGGGCACACTCCCAACATCACCTTCGCCGACAC
>WNGS01010128.1:37021-52490 GCA_020271785.1 Procambarus virginalis | reverse complement strand
TTGGTAGTGGGGCCCTTCTACAGCTGTTGTGGTAGTGGGGCCCTTCTACAGCTGTTGTGGTAGTGGGGCCCTTCTACAGCTGTTGTGGTAGTGGGGCCCTCTTCTACAGCTGTTGTGGTAGTGGGCCCTTCTACAGCTGTTGTGGTAGTGGGCGCCCTTCTACAGCTGTTGTGGTAGTGGGCCCTTCTACAGCTGTTGTGGGAGGTGGGCCCAACAGCTGTAGAAGGGCCCCACTACCACAACAGCTGTAGAAGGGCCCCACTACCACAACAGCTGTAGAAGGGCCCCACTACCACAACAGCTGTAGAAGGGCGCCACTACCACAACAGCTGTAGAAGGGGCCCACTACCACAACAACTGTAGAAGGGCCCACTACCACAACAGCTGTAGAAGGGCCCCACTACCACAACAGCTGTAGAAGGGCCCCACTACCACAACAGCTGTAGAAGGGCCCCACTACCACAACAGCTGTAGAAGGGCCCACTACCACAACAGCTGTAGAAGGGCCCCACTACCACAACAGCTGTAGAAGGGGCCCCACTACCACAACAGCTGTAGAAGGGCCCCACTACCACAACAGCTGTAGAAGGGCCCCACTACCACAACAGCTGTAGAAGGGCCCCACTACCACAACAGCTGTAGAAGGGCCCCCTACCACAACAACTGTAGAAGGGCCCCACTACCACAACAGCTGTAGAAGGGCCCCCACTACCACAACAGCTGTAGAAGGGCCGCACTACCACAACAGCTGTAGAAGGGCCCCACTACCACAACAGCTGTAGAAGGGCCCCACTACCACAACAGCTGTAGAAGGGGCCCACTACCACAACAGCTGTAGAAGGGCCCACTACCACAACAACTGTAGAAGGGGCCCCACTACCACAACAGTGTAGAAGGGCCCCACTACCACAACAGCTGTAGAAGGGCCCCACTACCACAACAGCTGTAGAAGGGCCCCACTACCACAACAGCTGTAGAAGGGCCCACTACCACAACAGCTGTAGAAGGGCCCCACTACCACAACAGCTGTAGAAGGGCCCCACTACCACAACAGCTGTAGAAGGGCCCCACTACCACAACAGCTGTAGAAGGGGCCCACTACCACAACAGCTGTAGAAGGGCCCCACTACCACAACAGCTGTAGAAGGGGCCCACTACCACAACAACTGTAGAAGGGCCGCACTACCACAACAACTGTAGAAGGGCCGCACTACCACAACAACTGTAGAAGGGCCCCACTACCACAACAGCTGTAGAAGGGGCCCACTACCACAACAGCTGTAGAAGGGGCCCCCACTATAGCTATAAGAGCGCTCCGCTGCCACAATAACTGTATTAGTGGGCCACAAATGAGCAATGACCCAGGCAACAGAAAGATCCAAGAACACGAACCGGTTAGTTCTCAAACCAGTATCCCTGTAGCAGAGGGAAGCAGAACTGTACACATTTCTAGCACCCCCATCCCCGGAGACCAGGAGCTGGACCACGGCTGGTCTGCGCCTCAGGTCTGTTGAATCGTATCCAAAGTCTTGGTCACTTCTTAATGATACTATGAAACCTAGAACCTGAGGCTATCTGTAATTCTTAGTAGCCTAAAGTCTTAATTGTAAGTAAGAAATGCTGATTTTGTTTTTATATGTATCGCAAATTATATAACAAATTAAAATATAATAATTTAAGGATAAAGCTTCAGCTATTTATTTAGCTTTATAAATAAAGACTAATGTGTTTTGTCATTGCATTCTGCTATTTATTTGTTTCTTGTTTTCATGTGACTAATCTACTTTACTTTCTTGTACAAATAAGATAAATATAAATATAATATACAGATAATTATATAATACAGCTTTTTTGCAAATATAACTCATTATAGCGAATAAGGTGTTTTATTTAGTGATTTTTGCTTGGGCTGTAATTGCTGTATGTTATTGTTAACAACAACTATGTGATAGATTGTAACCATCAATGGTATTACTGTTATTATTAGTATTATTAACGCAGAAACAGTTTGTAGTTAATTCGCTCAATGTTAAGTTGTGATGACACTGTATGACGTCATATGCTCGCGCTGTCAAGACGTCACAAATTATGTCTTTTGTGTCTCACTTAATTATGTCTCACAAGAGACGTCACGATTACATCACAAGCTTAAGTGACGTCATTACGTTAGACGCCTCAGTGATACCATCTTCTTGAGATGTTATCTTGAGATGATTTCGGGGCTTTTAGTGTCCCCGCGGCCCGGTCCTCGACTAGGCCTCCACCCCCAGGAAGCAGCCCGTGACAGCTGACTAACACCCAGGTTCCTATTTTACTGCTAGGTAACAGGGGCATAGGGTGAAAGAAACTCTGCCCATTGTTTCTTGCCGGCGCCAGGGATCGAACCCGGGACCACAGGATCACAAGTCCAGTGTGCTGTCCGCTCGGCCGACCGGCTCCCCTGGTAAGAGTTAGTAAGGTTCGGTCATACATCTGTTAGTATAAACTCAAATTAAAAAAGATGAACTCATACATAATGAAATGGATAGATTTATCATTTCATAAGGAACAAATTAGGAAAAAATATATAAATTCATGAAAACTTGGCTTATTAGGCAAATCGAGCCTTGCATAGTAGGCCAAATAGTGCGTTCTGGCTACTAGGTACAACATATATATATATATATATATATATATATATATATATATATATATATATATATATAAATATATAATATATATATATATAGTAATGATGATGATGCTAATTAAATTTTATAAATGAACTGGATGCTGATTCATTAATCCACTGTGATATATTTTTAATCCGGAAAGTAAAGTCGCGTTTCGCTGTGGCCAGAAATCAAACCCCAGGATAGTTAGGCTGACGGACTGCACTGAAAGTCCACTTCAATGTTAATGAGAGTTTCGTCAAGCACAAAAAACCCGAGAAGTGAATTATATTATAAGCTGTGCTGTCGTTGACCAGACCACACACTAGAAAGGTGAAGAGACGACGACACAATCGACTTGAGAATGGTCCAGGACGGACCGAAACGTCGTCGTCCTTTCACCTTCTAGTGTGTGGTCTGGTCAAACATACTTTAGCCACGTTATTGTGACTCATCGCCTGCAGAACTGTTCCCGTTGCTGCCGTTGCCAGGGCTAAAGCTGCAGGCGCTCTGCTCAACTAACGGCATTCACCTCAGGTTACAGAGGTTCTTACCTCAATCAGCTGACCGGGCAAAACCACTCCAGAGGCTTCGAATTGTGTTTGTGTGAGAGCTGGGAAGCTGGTCGTGGTATTACCGCATTCCATTGGTTTAAAAATATATTATCTAAGCACAAATCAGGTATCCTAGCGACTTACATAAAAGTTGTAGGCACAAAAGGAGGTCAATTAACTACAAAAAGAGGTTTTATATAATATATATATATATATATATATAGATATATATATATAGATAATATATATATATATATATATATAGATATATATATATATATAATATATATATATATATATATATTAGGGGTACCACCTCTGGTGCAATTGCAGGGACCCACATCCTCGAAGAAGAAAACAAAGAGCATTCAGAGAGATCTTGTGGATTCTCACTGAATACTTAATTCTTTCCTTCTCCTACCACCCCTATTATTTTTTGTATGTTTTGTTTTATTTTATTGCAATGCTACAGTTTACAGAGAACACACACACACACACACAAATATATAACAATTAAACAATCAGCGTTCGAAGACCTCGTCCAGCTCCTCGGAGGTTGGGTGCGTACCCAGGATACAGCACGCATTTCCCCTCTGCACTGCGACACTGAGGCGCTGGAATAGGAAACTGGCTGCTCGTGGGTCTCTAGTTTTCCCAATGAGTTCCTCACCAACCTCCTTTAAAAACTTGAGTGCACATTTACCCCAGGCGCCCAGAGTCTCTGAGCCTATCGGCACGAACCTGTAACAACGTTCTAGGTTTCTGTACTTGTGGATTTTCTGGGTCTCCCTGAAGGTGGCTGCCCCACCTCCCTCCGCTGAGCTGTAACGTAAATAGGTATCAGCCAATGTAGATGCACAGGTGTAATCCCATACGACCTGTTTACCTTCCCTCCATGGCTGCAGGGTGACTCCATCTGGGCGTTTTTGGCTGTTGTCAGGTCTGCACAGCTGGGGTTCCCTTTGTGCTGGACACCCAGCTGTAGCCAAACTTCTCTTGATGATGTCATTGACTGCCTCGTGTCTGGCAATCTTTCCCTGTGTCTTACGACATATGAGACCATGGCTGCCGTATTGGTCTGCCCGTGCCTGGCCGCAAATACACCGGTGCTCGGTGGAGATAGGGGCGGCAAGGCGCAGAGCAACACCAATACTTAGGGCCCGATGATCCAGGCGGGTGCCCAAGGCGGAATTAGGGACTGCCAACAGGAAGTCCCCAGCATGGGGGGCTTGCACAGCTAGGAGACGCGCTCTGTCCTTCTGAGAAGCTACGTCCAGCAATGCTTTGGCGATGTTCTCCACTATGGGGCTATCCCATTTGGCCTGCTTACCGTCGTTTGGACAAGTTGGTCGGGTGTGTGAATTGGCGAGTGTGTCCCACCGACCAGCTCCTTCCACAAATTTGGGATCACGAATCCCAATGGAGTTCCTTAGGTATTCTGGTAGTATTTCCTTCACTAATTCACTTGTAGCACTGGTCGAGGATAAGAATGCCGGCAATGCTAACTGTGTCGCCTTGCGAATACCTATACCCCCGAGTCTAACTGGGAGCGTTGCTTGGTCCCACTGGTCATCTTGCAGGGAGAGGTTTAACACTAACACTTAACACTAATTTATTGAAAATAAAGAAAATCACTCGGCCTATTAGGCAAATCGGGCCTTGCATAGTAGGTCGAGAAGTGCGTTCTGGCTACTAGGTACGATATATATATATATATATATATATATATATATATATATATATATATATATATATATGTCGTACCTAGTAGCCAGAATGCACTTCTCAGCCTACTATGCAAGGCCCGATTTGCCTAATAAGCCAAGTTTTCATGAATTAATATATTTTCTCTAATTGTTTTCTTATGAAATGATAAAGCTACCCATTTCATTTTGTATGAGGTCAATTTTTTTTTATTGGAGTTAAAATTAACGTAGATATATGACCGAACCTAACCAACCCTACCTAACCTAACCTAACCTATCTTTATAGGTTAGGTTAGGTTAGGTAGCCGAAAAAGTTAGGTAAGGTTAGGTTAGGTAGGTTAGGTAGTCGAAAAACAATTAATTCATGAAAACTTGGCTTATTAGGCAAATTGGGCCTTGCATAGTAGGCTGAGAAGTGCATTCTGGCTACTAGGTACGACATATATATATATATATATATATATATATATATATATATATATATATATATATATATATATATATATATGACAATGTCAGACCACGAAAGTACTTAAGGAAAATTCCTGTTTCATTTTTCCTCCGTGGTCTGACATTGTAACATTTTTAATCACGTGTTTATTTTCGTGATATACACACACACACACACACACACACACACACACACAATATATATATATATATATATATATATATATATATATTATATATATATATATATATATATACCCGGCCAGGAATCGAACCCATGTCATTCAGGATCACCCTTAGACGTACACAGTACAATGATCGAAACGATCATTGGTGAGGTGGTCACGGTACTGTGTATGTTTAAGGGTGCCGGCATGGGTTCGAATCCTGGCAGGGTCAATAAAAGTTCTTAGTGATCTATGGCTTGCGTGTTCCTGCAGCTTTTATGACACACACTGTGGGTACCAACCTGTGAGATTTATATTTATTTAATTTATATGAATTTATATAGAATTTATATTTACGTTAATTTATATACTTCGATAGCAATTCGTATGATGTTAAGTGGACTGTATTTCTGCAATAATCTCACAAATCGATTCTTACACATTAGGGGGGGGGTTTATATTGAATTTATATATATGCAGCCAATCAAACTACAGTATTAAACTACATATATTGTTAAACATTGAAGAGGTTCCTTATCTTACTGTACAGCAGGCCTTAGTCCACCAGGTAAAACTAGGATGTAGACACCAAATTTTCCTCGTGTGAGGTAGCCTCCATCACCCTGGTAACTGATACACAAAGCATGCTTCCTCGTCTTGTACCTGTCAAAGGGCGCTAGCTATGAAGCCAGAATCCTAATATATGACAGCTATATCAGAGAAAACACTGTACAATGAACCAAATAAAGACCAAGGCTTAATTACCTTTAGTTTGAGGCGATTTCGTATTCTAACCGGCTCACCCTATCTACAGACATTAATGGCCAAAAATGAATAGATAAATGGGTTTCGGCAGAACACTTAGCTTGTTTATTGTTGACTGTGGGTTGATGTTGATAGATCACTAATATGATCTCCACTACACTTCGTCCGAGAGATATAATAGGAGCTGAATTTGCTCTCTGCGCCTCTGTGGTCTTAATAAATGGCTGACACTCAATATTACTGACGCTACTGGCCGACATTGTCCAGATATGATAGGAGCCAAATTTGCTCCACGCGTCTCGGAGGTGACAACAACAATGGCTGACCCCTCCTACCTCACTGACGCCTCCCTCACTTTGTAGAGATGTCAGTAACTTGATAGGAAGGGTCACATTTACTCTATTTTGCTACTAATAATTAAGTTAGTTAAAATGAGATGTTTTTATGATGGTAAAAGTCCAAAGACTAATGTATTTAAGAATAATTCCAACACAATAGCTCGTGAATTATAATAGTATGTGGCTATGATATCCCGTTTTCTATAGACGGAAAGTTCCACTACAAGTTACATTTTCTATGGGATAACTTGTGTATACAATGGCAGCAATATTGTCTGACTGTATGTAATATTATTAAATGGTGTCGGATTTTCCGACACACACACACACACACACAGACATATATATATATATATATATATATATATATATATATATATATATATATATATATATATATATATATATATATATATATATATATATATATATATATATATATATAGTATCACAATGGCATAATATTCAAAGAGTAAGTCATTTTGAGACAATCAGGTGACTTGATCCAGCGTGCTGATGATCCCCAGACACCTGCCGTAACCCACTTAGCCACGACAGGAGAAAAGCCAACCAACCTCGAACTCACCTGAATTCACTGGGAGGTTCTGGAGGGGAGAACTGGTGCCTAACCAAGCTTTTACGGTTGGTCCGCCTACACTCTGACCTGTGGTAATGGTGTTCACACCCTTACGACCATCCTTTCGAAGAAATCACCATGGCGGGCCAAGAGATAATGTGCCGTTTTCTGTTCGTGGGTCCTCTGGTTGGTTAGGGAACTTTAGTATGACAGTTCCTTAACGTTGGGAACGCTGGCGAGAACGGGCGGCAAGGTCGAGGTTGAAGCAGGGGAGTCCTGGAGTATTGTAGCTGTTTGAGGGCGACTGTTCTTACCGTGAGCCTTCAACGGGTAAGTTACCCGTTGCATACTCTACAATTAGTCCTTGTAAAATATTTGGAACAGGAAATAAGAGTTTTTACATACAAGAGTTTTACAAGCTTTATAAGCTTTATTTCAGTGGCAATAGGATATCAATATGAATTTCGAGGTCATTATTTTGAATTTTGTGGTCATTCTTTTGAATTTTGTGGTCATTATTTTGAATTTTGTGGTCATTATTTTGAATTTTGTGGTCATTATTTTGAATTTTGTGGCTATATTATTGTGGATTTGTTCATTTGTTATATCATGCTATTATGATTTCTGTGTTGTGTAGTGTAGTGTGTTTTGTGGGAACATATCTGAGGCTACCCAGTTTAATTTAGTTTTGGTCAAGCTGGAACTGACAGCTAAAGATTTTGCGAACCTGACTTATTGTGAATAGTTGTCCACTGCATACCACTAAAAGCTTTGTCACATGAATTTACCTGTGAGCTGCTGGGTCTAGAGTGATTTCACCATAAATTGAAAATTATTAGATTATATTTACCTATATGTGATATGTTATTGACTTGGGTGGCTATATTATTCTTACCTTTAACTATTTATTCATAAACTTTATTGATTGATTTGAGAATAAGTATCTAGGTAAGTAATAGTAGTTCTACAGTGAAAGTTTCTAGATGATGTACACCACTCGTAGTGTAACTGTACACCACTCGTAGTGTAACTGTACACCACTCGTAGTGTAACTGTACACCACTCGTAGTGTAGCTGTACACCACTCGTAGTGTAACTGTACACCACTCGTAGTGTAGCTGTACACCACTCGTAGTGTAACTGTACACCACTCGTAGTGTAACTGTACACAACTCGTAGTGTAACTGTACACCACTCGTAGTGTAACTGTACACCACTCGTAGTGTAGCTGTACACCACTCGTAGTGTAACTGTACACCACTCGTAGTGTAACTGTACACCACTCGTAGTGTAACTGTACACCACTCGTAGTGTAACTGTACACCACTCGTAGTGTAACTGTACACCACTCGTAGTGTAGCTGTACACCACTCGTAGTGTAACTGTACACCACTCGTAGTGTAACTGTACACCACTCGTAGTGTAACTGTACACCACTCGTAGTGTAACTGTACACCACTCGTAGTGTAGCTGTACACCACTCGTAGTGTAACTGTACACCACTCGTAGTGTAGCTGTACACCACTCGTAGTGTAGCTGTACACCACTCGTAGTGTAACTGTACACCACTCGTAGTGTAGCTGTACACCACTCGTAGTGTAGTTGTACACCACTCGTAGTGTAGTTGTACAATCCTTGTATTGTAAATGTAGTTTTCTTTGTGTACATGTACAGTATATTTAAGTGTAAATTTGGTGCCTTCTTTTAATAATTACTAAATTAGTGTAGATTTATAGTAGTTTTAGTGTAAATGGTCAGTGATCAGTATAAATATTCAGTCCTCTTAGTGTAAATGTATGGTAGACTGTAAATGGAGAGTACGCTTAGTGAAAACATAAAATACTGGGAAAAATGCATAAACGCTCAAATATACAGTAAATTTTAAGGATTGACGAGGGAGTGAGATAAACGAAGGATCACTGTTTACAAGTTTATTGGTTCCATCCATCAATGTCTTGACATGTATCAACTGACAACAAAAATATTGACCAAACTTGGCCTTCAAATCATAATAATAATTGTTGACAACTTGGTGATGGCCTCGAGTGGCCGGCCAGAGACGAGGAGCCAAGTAAATCAGTTTGGCCCATTGACTGAGTCCGACCTAGCGACCAAGACCGGCCTTATTGGCAATATAAACGTGTCCGAGATTGTCTTGGTACTTATATATCCGGCTTGGCGACCATATGTAGCCGGTTGAGATGCACCGAGCCTGACATGAGAGTCATATCTGGGGACCCCGTCCATGGTCGCCCCACCTAGGCCAGACACCACAACACACAAGTACTCACGTCATATGCCGCCACCTGCCCGCCGGCCCACCAACATAAGAACAGCCCGATACTAGCATACTTAATTACAAAAATATATCATAACTCTTGCTGGGGCGACGGGGAGGGCACGGATCCTAGGGACTACAGAATTGGTACATGTCTAAAATCTCACACCGAGAGTACAGACAGACAGACAGACAGACAGGCTCCAAATGGTTCTTACTCAATTGTTTATCAAGAAATGTATAACCCGACAAACAATCAAGATGCTACGCTGTCACAATATCGTGGCTAACCTTGCTATGACAGTGTGGCTACCTTGCTATATGAGTGTGGCTACTTTGCTATACGACGGTGATGCTATCTCGCTACGACAGTGTGAGCTGCCTTGAGTGTTTGCTGGGCTATACAAGGGAGCCTTTGGAGTGATACACTGATTACTTTACATCGCACTCAAATGTAATGTGGAAAGATGAGATAAATTATATCCAAACGTATCAGTTCATGTGGAAGAATAAGCCACAGACTAAAGACTCATGTTTAAGGCTTTCTTTAATACGAGAGTATACACAGACTTGCATACACTACACTCAAAGCCAACAAATGGTAATCGCCAGACGCACCAGAGAGGGAAAAGAAGCGAGGCAGTATAGCAACAACGCTTTGGCTTTACCTTCATGAACGGCCGGGTCCTAGCCTCATGAACTACCGGATCCCAACCTCATGAACAACCTGGTCCCAGCATCATGAACTATCGGGTCCCAACCTCATGAACAAGCTGGTCCCAGCATCATGAACTACCGGATCCCAACTCATGAACAAGCTGGTCCCAGCATCATGAACAACCAGGTCCCAGCCACACGAACGGCCGGAGCCTAGCCTCCTGAATATCAACACATTTGCAAAACAAGACCCTAAATTGTCTAATGCAGCCTGGAATTTCTGCCATTCACTAAAAAGGTCGTATATAAGAATCCAATAACACTTACGTCCAGCAATTGGAATCCTATGGAGGAATTTGAATACCAATATCTGTCTTTTAAATGCTAAGCATAGAAAATGAACAAGAATGCCCTCGGGGAAATATCGGCCTATCCTCACACCCAAAACGTTCCTTTTTTTTTACGGAACCTACTTAATGCGTTAACAAAATGCGACGTATTAGTAAATATTAAAGCATATTCAATATATATTGACGTTTTCTATGTATCGGCCTAGATAGGCTAGGTTAGGTTGCTTGGGTTCGTATGTTCTAGTTAGGCAAAAAAAAAAAGTTGCATTTTTTTACGGAGTGGCAAATTGAGAGAACAGGCTGGAATATTGTGGATGGGATGTAAATTGAAAGCGAAGTTTTGATCATCGAAAGTGTAATTAGATGCAAGTTTTTTCTCTTTTTTGTTAGAACCCAACTGGTGGTGCAAAGAGTATTTATGTAATGGCTTTCAATAGGAGTGCAGGCAGCCGGAACACACGCCAAGAACACAGTGATTGACATGTTAGCTTAGTCTAGATAAACACGCCACAACGAACACTCTCATAGCATCTGACCACAAATATTCTCCATGTCTCATTTGATTCAGGATATTATTTTTTTTTGAATTTTTTTACGTTCATAAAATACTTGGCAGATATTCAGCATCATTCCTAGCAACAATACATTTGTCTATAAATATCGGAATACCTCAACTCTATATATAGACTACTTAATCCTAGGTAATCCAGTATAATTTGAAAAGCATCTGAAACTGTACATAAACACTAACGGTGTGTCGAGCACGCAGCTAAAAGCAAGAACCTTTACACAACTATAAAACCCGGTGGAACGCACACCGTAAAAGGATTCAAGACTAACAATGGTTTCATAACTCTATCAACCCTTCTCTTCTCTCACTCACTCACTCACTCACTCACTCACTCACTCACTCACTCACTCACTCACTCACTCACTCACTCGCTCTCTCATCAGCCACGGACAACACATCTAACTAATATGGGATATGCTTATTTAATATATATTCGTCCGTGAGAAAGAAAAGTATTAGAAAACATGTTAACTGGGTAAAGTTGAGGAAAGACCGCGCTGAGAGCGGTATTCGGGTCCGTTTGGGAGCGAACCGCATCCCTGGTTGGCTTCTGGGCCCTGGCTGGCTGGACCAATCAGCGTCCGGTCCTGGCTGGCTGAACCAATCAGCATCTGGCAGTAGCTGGCTGGCCAATCAGCATCCGGCACTGGCTGGCTGGACCAATCAGAATCCGGCACTGGCTGACTGGACCAATTAGCATCCAGCACTTGGGCCTTGTTGACTATGCGGCCGTCCGTCCCCCGGCCTTCAGGTACTAAACGGATATTTCTGAAAGAGTTTATATTTCATATCCTTACGGCCAGCCAATGAAATCGACCATAGTTTATCATATTATATAAAACCTCTCGCTCATGGCTCTCGCAGACAGGAAAACTGAACCTAGTTCTTCAGAATACCGCCAGAGGGAACACTGTTTACATATAGTGAATCCTGATAATGAAAGACTGACACACATCCTAAAATAAGTCTGTTTTAAAGTTTACATTAACCCAAGGTAAACTGTACACGTCACCATTAGCCTCACTCTCACACAGTTATATAAACAAGATAAAAAAAACAGGTTTTCTCTGCGTTCTTTAGAGAACTTCACACCACTCACAACACCTCCACACACTAAACAAAACACACACAGTTTGCGCAAAACACCTATAATACTGACAGCTTCGTACAAAAAAAAATTATTAAAAAATTATCCATTACCTCAAAATTTTAAGCGCATCTACACGAAACATCTTAAAACCATATTTAAAAAAAAACTTGGATTATTCCCGCCAAGCCCAGCACAAGGACACACATAACTTGGACTCACATAATATAAAAAGATTCAAATTCAAACAGTTTGGGTGTTCCAATTTTTGTTTAGAACACCAAATCTCCAGAACTGCAGTTGCAGTGTCCACAACGCTGCCCCCGGCCACATCTGGGAAAGTAACATTTAATCAAGGTTGATACGACTACACACGTTCGTCATGTGTGCATACACCCAGGTGTTGGGAGAGGGCGACAAGGGTGTCATCCGTGGGGGTTAAACACGGTAAACGATTATTATTATTACCTCGTCTCACAGCCCATTGCCCTCGCTGCCCAGAAGTCTCCAACTCAAGGGAGGAGAGAGAGAGAGAGAGAGAGAGAGAGAGAAAGAGGTAGAGGGGCTAGTGGAAAGTTTCAGCCTTCACCTCACCTGTCATTTATCTAAATCCCAGTAGTATATTTGTCTTAAGGTAATAGTGTTCGACGTTTCAAGTTTATTGTGTGTAATGTTATGTTGAAGGGTAGACTGTACGCAGTAATATGCCTATGCCAAGTGCCAGCTACCACAAGGAATACTTGGCCGCCTGTCACCACCAATGTTGTGACGGGCTCACCATAGCCCGTGCTGCTTAGAACTTCTTGTTCCAGGTAGCGAATCTTTAACAACAACAACAACCAGTGTTGTGTTAAGGTAGATCTCTCCTAAGTTTTCCTCAGATCACTCGAAGTTGGCGCTGAGAGAAGAACTAGCTAGCAGCTTACAGGACAGACGCTCTCAGCAAGAATTACTACTTTGTACACGGATATTACCTCAGCTGTAGGCCTCTCATGTTTAAGAGTCAGGAGACTGTAAAAGTTGTAATACTTTATTGGACGTGGCATTTGTAAATACTTAATTCCCAACGTTGTTAATGTGTCTTGAAGCGTTTGTTACATGGCTCCGATGCTGTTAACATTTGTTTATTTGATGTAAAAGTTTCAACTGGTGTAATTAGATTGTAATTACATATAGTATTATTTGTTAACCGTGTCTATATCCTCCTCTCCTAGTTCATCACTGGCCATTGGACCAGACTGTCTCAACCGACTCTACTCTTCGTAACAACGTCGATTAAACGTCTTTCAAGCATGTTTGACCGCTGAGCGACGATGAAGACGACGCAAATGACGTGAACGTCGCAAACGACGCCGAAGCCGCAAATGACCTGTACTGGTGGCTACAGGAGCCCCTCAAAACGGCGGGTACAGCTGAGTACAGAGGCACTCTGTCGTCCTCGCTACAAACCTACCACAAACATGCAACACGAGCCTCGCGGAAAATTTACAAACTTTGAATATAATTTATTTTAAACTCTCAACAATGATATGGTAGTTTCATGGTTCCAAAAATCAGTGATCCAGGCCCTTTCTGCTTACAGTTTCCCCCAGGTACGTCGCTAGCAGGACCCCCACCACCTGTGCTCCCACCAGCGGCCACCGCCATGCTACACTCACACTCCAACACCACCTGTGATGGCTGACACACCTGCCGTGGCGTCAGGTAAGTACACTAGGACGCCACGGACACCAACCCTGGCGTCTGGTGAGTACACTAGGACGCCACGGACACCAACAATGGCGTCATGTAAGTACACTAGGACGTCACGGACACCAACCATGGCGTCAGGTAAGTACACTAGGACGCCACGGATACCAACCATGGCGTCAGGTAAGTACACTAGGACGCCACGGACACCAACCATGGCGTCAGGTAAGTACACTAGGACGCCACGGACACCAACCATGGCGTCTGGTGAGTACACTAGGACGCCACGGACACCAACCATGGCGTCAGGTAAGTACACTAGGACGCCACGGACACCAACCATGGCGTCAGGTAAGTACACTAGGACGCCACGGACACCAACCATGGCGTCTGGTGAGTACACTAGGACGCCACGGACACCAACCATGGCGTCAGGTGAGTACACTAGGACGCCACGGATACCAACCACGGCGTCAGGTAAGTACACTAGGACGCCACGGACACCAACCATGGCGTCAGGTAAGTACACTAGGACGCCACGGACACCAACCATGGCGTCAGGTAAGTACACTAGGACGCCACGGACACCAACCATGGCGTCTGGTGAGTACACTAGCACGCCACGGACACCAACCATGGCGTCAGGTAAGTACACTAGGACGCCACGGACACCAACCATGGCGTCTGGTAAGTACACTAGCACGCCACGGACACCAACCATGGCGTCAGGTAAGTACACTAGGACGCCACGGACACCAACCATGGCGTCAGGTAAGTACACTAGGACGCCACGGACACCAACCATGGCGTCTGGTGAGTACACTAGCACGCCACGGACACCAACCATGGCGTCAGGTAAGTACACTAGGACGCCACGGACACCAACCATGGCGTCAGGTAAGTACACTAGGACGCCACGGACACCAACCATGGCGTCTGGTAAGTACACTAGGACGCCACGGACACCAACCATGGCGTCAGGTAAGTACACTAGGACGCCACGGACACCAACCATGGCGTCAGGTAAGTACACTAGGACGCCACGGACACCAACCATGGCGTCAGGTAAGTACACACGGACACCAACCATGGCGTCAGGTAAGTACACACGGACACCAACCATGGCGTCAGGTAAGTACACACGGACACACACCATGGCGTCAGGTAAGTACACACGGACACCACCCATGTCGTCAGGTGAGTACACTAGGACGCCACGGACACCAACCATGGCGTTAGGAAAGTACACTAGGACGCCACGGACACTAACCATAGCGTTAGGAAAGTACACTAGAACACCACGGACACCAACCATGGCGTTAGGAAAGTACACTAGGCCGCACGGACACCAACAATGGCGTTAGGAAAGTACACTAGAACACCACGGACACCAACCATGGCGTTAGGAAAGTACACTAGGACGCCACGGACACTAACCATAGGCGTTAGGAAAGTACACTAGGCCGCCACGGACACCAACAATGGCGTTAGGGAAAGTACCACTAGGCCGCCCACGGACACCAACCATGGCGTTAGGAAAGTACACACGGACGCCACTGGCCAAGAATGTTCGACAAAGGAGGTAATAATCCCTTCAGAAATAGTGTACACAAGTTCCTTGTACTCAAG
>WNGS01010127.1:0-12518 GCA_020271785.1 Procambarus virginalis | reverse complement strand
TGTTCTGTGAAATAGGGAGAGATTTGAGAGTGGTGGAGGAGGGTATGACTCAAAAAACCGTTAGAGGTGAGGGGGGACAGTGGGGTGAACGTTGGCTCCCCCCCCCCAAGTGAGACATCGCGCCACTGTCTCCAGGCCTACATCTCCTGTGACGTCACGCCACGCCACAGGGCGAGGGGCGTCTGTGATTGGTCTAGGCACCCCTGCTCCTATGCCGAGTTTTGGCGCCAAGAGCTGTTATTGGAAGCGGCATGAGGAACAGTGCCGGCTTCCTGCTGATTGGTCAAGACAAGGTAGGGGGGGAGATATGGGGATGTGAGTCTCTCTAGCCCGCCAAGAGTTTAGTTTGAATTGGGCAGCCAGGGTGGAAGAGTGTCTAGGTGGGGGTGGCGGGCCTGCCACCCCCACCACCGTTATCGCTCCTGTCGTTCAGTTTATTCATCTTGCATGGCACTCCAGCCACCCTGGGTGTGTCGAAGCCCAAATTCGCGTGAAACTGGGACTGGTAATACAGGACAGGAATAGCAGAGACAGTGATCACCCATGGGGCAGCTACCAGAGCCCCATGGGGTAGCAGGTGGCTCAGATTATCCTGTATGTTCATGGACAATTGGGTGGAATAATGGGCAGGGCCTACCAGTGTAATTAAGGTGTTATTACAGGCCCCTGTTGGACTTTGAATTCCGCCCGACGTCGTCCATGTGGTAGGTGACGCCGGCCAGTGTCACCCTTGTCACCCCAGTGTAAGAGCGAGTCATGCTCTAGTTTGTGGGGGGTAGTGGTGATTCCCCATCCACATGTGTGTATGCCCCCGGCGCCACGTGGCCACCCCAGGCCACCCGTGCGTCACCACGGCCCGGCCCAGGCCACCCCCCCCCTTTACCCCGCGCGCGAGCAGCCCGGGTGGGGTGGGGTGCTGTGACGTCACGCGCCACCCGTGGCCACCCTCCTGAGGGCCACGCGGTGGCCACATGTTGGCCACCACCTTGGCCACCTTCCCAGGACAGCCTAGGGCCACATCTTGTCGACGCACGAGGAGCGAGCCAAGTGTTGACAGCCAGGTGGTAAGGACCTGGGAAATGAGGAAATGTGTGGAAGGACACGTGAGTACTTTATCAGTGTAACAGTGTCTCAGTATTAAGGGAAATAAGAGAAAAGTTGTGTGGGCCCCTAGCCCGGCCAGGCTAGGGAAGCAGCTGAGACACCTGTCTGTGGCACGCCCAGGTGACTGTGGGGCAGTACCTGGAGAGGGAAATTGTCACAGTAAATCATGTAGTGATATAATTGTATATCTGTAGAGATGTGTGTAGACTGACTAGAGTATGGGACCAGTCAGTGTAGAAAATCATCATATAAATGATCCAGTCTGTCGATTCTGTATAATCGTTCAGCCTTGGTTAGTGCCATGGTACCTCATTGTGTAATTAGGCCAGGTTAGAGTTAATTAAGCAGGCCCGTGGGGCAGGGTTATTAGTGGACATCCTGAGGTCTGTATATTGTCCTGGTGATTAATTTGCATTGTTTATGGAGGCATTTCCATATGTTTCATTTGCATGTTGCATGTATTATGTTGTGTGGTTAGTCAGTAGATGTGATCGCTGACTGATTGCCTAATGATGTCATTAGCATGGGGGGCATGCTGACGGTATCATTATGTGCAGGTTTGTGCAGTGTTATCAGGTATACGTTATTACTGTCCTGGGAACTGTGTTGAGGATTAAAGGGGACCCTTTGAGTATTCAGGGAAATTCTCAGTCACTTAATGAGAGCGAGCAATTAGTTAATTTGCCTAATTATGGGAGAATTAGTGCCAGCTGTCCGCGTAGAGCGACGGTGCCTTATATTAACGTAAATTGTCTTGCTGAAGCCACCGGGATCGGGCGATCTTTTGCAACGTTTGCAAGATTAGAGGGGCAGTAATATTGGGATACCTTGATTTGTTGCAAAACCGTGTGGGCATAGTAATTAACGAGTTGCAGTAGTCGCAACCGTATGTGGGCAGTGCTATTTTATGTTGTTTTGCATGCCATTATATGTGTGACCTATGTAACCTTAGGGTTACTTTGTTTCTTTAAGTTGTGTTGAGAACTTGAGGATTCAGTGAGTTAATTAGGGGTGATTAACTGGATAAGGGGGTGCACATTTGTAGTTGTTGAATGAGTGAGGGCTGTTATGGGAGAACAGTGTTGAACTTGAGCTTGTGGGAATACGTTTCCGGTGCAATTAATTGTCCGTGTGACAATTAATTAACCACTCTAGCTAATTATGTAATTAGCATTCTCATCATGAATTCACGTAGTGGGAGAGGATCTGTCAGAGTCTGTCAGTGATAGTGTTAACGTCAGTTGCTCAAGACTAATTGCCTTTCGGGGTTGGGGCAATTAGTGGCTCATGATAATTAGTGGAGTAATTAACGTCCGGAGTCTTGAGGACTCAGATGACTCGGTAAAGCGAGGTCATGGGGTTAGCATAATACGCTATATTAATCATATTCTGTCTGGTGACAGTGGATTAAATTGTACTCATTGTTAATTAGTAATTAACTCCTCTTCCGTGAATTCACAGTGTTTGATGAGACCTGCTTAGGCAGTGCGGAGTGAGACGTATTTATGTCTGATTAATTATCGGTCCTGGTGACAGTTAATTAATTGCTCGAGGTTAATTAGGGTAATTAGCACTCATAGTAAAGTAATTAATGACACACAGACTGTTGAGAAGCCACCCACTTGGGGTAGGCTTAGTTAACGTAACTCAAATGGGATATAATTAGTGGTCCGTTTGACCTTAATTAAGAATTACTCACTGAATACTTGCAAGGAGTCAAGTGTGATGTAATATAAGACTTGAGTTATTGTTACTTGTGTTGAGAGACAAGATGACTTGTGTTAACGTAGAGTATTATCATGTTGTTGTCTAGCGTGAGACAATTGTTTGTGATTAAAGTAGTACTTTGTTGCTGACTGCTGTGAACAGTCAATTTCCATCATTATTCACATAATCAATGTTGTAATTGATTAAGGCAATTTCTTTTGGTTATCGTCTAGTGACGAGGGTAGAGTAACTTAGGGATGAGTGGAGCTGTGTCCCAGAATCCCACCTTGCCTGACTTTGTTCACTTTAGTTGTGATAGGGGGAGTCACTGTTGGACTACCCGCCTAGTTACGGGGGTCTCTCCTGTTTGTAAGGAGGACCTTAAGCTTGTGATTAGAGTAGCTGGACACCTGTAGCCGTGTCACTATTGATTGCTTGCTTGTGTCATCAGTGGATACTTGTTCAGTTAGTTCATGTTGTCAGCCCGAAGTGTCAGCAGGATGGAGCCTGCTGTCATTTCTCGAGGGGCTGTTGAATAGCTGTGTTGCAAATGCCACTGGATGGACATTAACGTAATTAAATCACTCGCTGTGGTGTAACTTAGTCTGTGATATTTTTCTTTGATTTGCAATATTGCGTCGTCAGTGGGCACACCTGTGTTCAGGTTAGTTCAGTATGCAGCCACACAGCAAGGGTTGCTAGTTAGCTGTTGGTTATAGTGCCACTGGATGGACATTAACGTAAATGTAAACTCGATAATGTAGTAGTCTAGTCTCTTGTTATTAATAAATTGTTTAATTTTGTTAAACGGTCTTTGATGTCAACCTTCAACTATTCTGTGCCACACCCATGTTCTGATATTTGATATTGTTGTTTTGATCTTTGATATGACGGCTGTGCTCTTGGGAATTCGAATTCCAATTCATAGCGCCACAACAAATATAAAATTTGATTGTGAGAACCCGTCGGTTACCCTTTATTGGTTTTAACGTCATGTTTAACTAGGAGGAACCAGCGGCCTATTGTGGACAGGTTTTCACCCCTGCTGGTGGAAGCCTGGCGGTTTGCTCCCGCTTCTCCTTTTTCTACTGGACTCATTCTTAACTGCCAAGAGCAGCCTTTAAACTTGTAATCCACCTCCTAAGGGAGGTAGGCGTAGAGAAAAATCTCACAATAAACATCAATTTTACAATAGGTTCAATATAAAGGAAATATAATAACTTCAGCAAGGCAACATTATCTTTCATTAACTAATCAACACAATCAACAGCAGCTATCCACCAAGAAAATAAAAGGATAGCAGTAATGAAGAACTGAATGACAAGCTTATGTCCATCTATACAAGATACTACAATACTGTACTCTATGACCAATGTAATACTCATTCTATTATCCACTAGAAATGGCCAAATATATTATCTAGATACAATACAAGAGCAACATGAGGAGCCTGAACTGTCAAACAATAGTTTTCCTTGCTAGCACGGTATCCATTTTACTATAAATGGTTGCAAGGACTGTCCAATACTGTACTGTATTAATTGATGAAAGCATCAATTGGTACAAACCCTCTAATCCATGGCCAATTGCACAAGCACTCATTTACAGTTATCTACAGTATATAATACAAATTCACACCTTGTGTGGAGTTTTCAAGTAGTCTTAATATCGTGTTAGCATTGTAAACGACTGTTTATGAGTTTGAATCGGTTACACTGCTCTTGTATTTTGGCTAAATTCATACTTTTTTGTGGATCTTAGTTTGATCTTATCCACACATACTGAATTAAAACAATTGATAAGACTTCTATATAATATATAAAAATAAAAGTATAACTATACAGTACTAATGTAATTCTATTAATATCCACTACTTACAATTCAAATCTAGCTTTGTGTATGGTGATTCATCATACTAGATCTTGCGTATGAGAATCATCCTTCCCTGCATAAGATTTATCACATAATATCTTGCTTTTGAGAATCATCTTTCTCCTGACAATGAAGTTCTTCCTCTTCCTCACTTGCTGGACAGCTTGAAGGTGTCATCACAAAAGGTGGCCATATTGATATCTTTGGAAGACAATCCACCACAATCATGTGTCGACCAAGTAACTTCCACCTTGTTGTATACGTTGAACCATTCTGGGTGGTGGTCCATCTTCTCGCTTCTCAGTGCAACACGACTCATCCATCCCCAGGCCTGCAACAAAAAAGAATCTTCTACTAATAAAGGAAAATTTTTTAGCCAGCCTTATTTTAAGTAGCTTGAGTTTTCCTTGTTTTTCTTTTAGCATGAAAATTCTGAATTTTAACTTTCACTGGATGTCATAGAGACTACAATAACTGAGAAGCTAGTGGAGCATACCTGGAGCTGGGAGTTCTAATGCCCAAGCCCAGCCTCAGACCAGTCTTCACATGATAAAACTGATCCAACAGACTGTTGCTTGGCACAGCCCACAGCCCCAAATATCCACTACAACCCAGTTGGTCTTGTACTCCTTGCAGTAACGTGTCTAATTTGTTCTTGAAGGAAGAGCTAATGTGGATGCTTCACAACTGTATTTTCAATGGTTTGTTACAGTAACCCAAAGCTTTGCCAGTGGAAAGCACAAGTGGATTGTCAATACACCACCTGTTCTAATGGCCATCTGACCTGTGTCTTATCCCTCAGTTTGCAGGAAAATCTAGAATTGCAATGCTCTTGCAAACCTGGAGAATGTGGTTGTGAGAGGTTTCTGATGTTCCATCAAATAACTTCTAACATTGCTAATCTCAGTACACAATGTTAGGCTGGTCTTAGCAGATGGGAACCAGAGTAATAATTCCTGTGATTGCGTTAGGAAATCTGTACTTAGGCTTATCAAAGTCCCCCCCCAGGTTAACTCACATCAGTTCGCTAACTTTCGGGTACTTATTTACTGCTAGGTGAACAGAGGCATCGGGTGAAAATACCCAATCATTTCTATCCAACCCTAAGATCGAACCCAGCATGTTAGTCCTGGGAATGACTCAGGATAAGGATGTTTGTCTGAGTCGAGGATGTAGACCATTGTACTACAGAATCTATATGCCTGCATATTGTGTGTCCTGCATTTCAGTGGCACCTTGCATCATTGTCTAGTGTCACAAGTGAGTCGTGTAGCTTCCTGTGAGAGCACTGATGTATCTTGATACTTTAACATTAGTATGCAACTGAATAAAAACCTTAGGAGATTATCGGCAACTCTTACCTGCATGCTGCAGGATTTTATTAGCGGGGAGGGCCTATGGACTTGAAGGGCTGGGAGTCTCAAGAACCTATAGGCCTTTCAGTCAATATATCACAGTGCCTCACTTACCAACTTTGTATTGTTATATTTACTGTCTTGCTCTATGTTGAACAAACCATACACTAGAAAGTGAAGGGACGACAACGTTTCGGTCCGTCCTGGACGATTCTCAAGTCGATTGTGGTCCAGGAAGGACCGAAACATCGTTGTCCATTCACTTTCTAGTGTGTGGTTTGTTCAACATATTTCAGCCACGTTATTGTGACTCCTCGTCTGCGTCTTGCTCTATAGTAATCCTTTTACAGTACTTTTATCTTGCTCTATAGTAATCCTTGTCCTATCATCTTGCTTTATTTTCTGTATCTTATAACCACTTTGAGAGTGGTTATTACTCGGTAATTTACGTGTGGCAGTTTGTGGCTGTCTAAAGAGTTTGTCATTTTTACTCTACTGACTCATTTTTATGCAAGTAATGTATTACATTGCCAAAATGTATTATTTGGCAAAAAAACTTGTGACAAATTTACTTTAAAATTTGAAGGATAGTAAATACTGTATAGCAATTTAGTGTTTAATCCAAGGATTTCATTACAAACTTTCCATATGACACACACGAAAGGGTTAAATGAGTAGCAGAAGAAAGTTGAGTAATCTATACAAAACTGTAGTGGATTTTGATATCAATGAATTTGCTGTTACATACCTAGAGATATGGAAACAAATCAATAGCAAAGACAGTGTTTACTTATCAATGGAGCAAGATCTAGCTCTGTATGACTTATTTATACCTAATTCACTAATTACCTCTCAAAGTGTGAGAGCTCAGTGTATCTTAGGAGTGTGAGCCATGTCACACAAAACTAAGTTTGGTAAGGGTTCATTATTTACGTTTTTTCAATTACTTCTAAGAAAACACTACCCTCTCATCCAAGTCAGTTTGGGCACATTGTCACAACAACTGGACCAATCAGTCTTTGGAATGGCAAGCTCAACAGATTTTTGAGAGACCAATCTCCACATAATGGACCGAGTGCTTAAGCCAAAACTCAAATTGTATGACGGTTGAGACATAACCAACCACAGGCGAGTAGGCCTCTGATGTCACTCCATACAGAGCCGGCACTAGCCGCTCTCCAAGCAGGCCTCAGTATCTCTCGAGACCAGAGTTAGGGTAGGACCTCGGCAGGCCAGATATATACTGTGGTACCTTACTCAATAAACTACTGAAGTGAAACATTATGCACAATTTGTGTGTTATAGGATCCAACTCACCTCATTGAAGTCCTTAAAGAGGAATGTTTTTTTCACAGCATCACGACCATCTACCATTGTCCAGCTGTCATCCAGTAAAGGCTTTAGTTTTGACTCTCGCTCCCCTGCCGTTAGTTTTTGTGCCTAGCATGGAACACAAGATTAAGTATCATAATGAGTAATGAAGCAGCTCAGAACAGTACAGATAGCAGACTTCATGTACATTCCATACATTATCTTTTTACATGAATACTGATATCTTGTCAAATAACTAAAATACACAAAGTCAGGATATGGGTTATATTTAACACTGTATACTTAACTATTTTTTCCAAAATGTTTTGCATTATTTGTGACCTTAAAAATCAAGTACGTTTACAATGTTACATAAATAGTATTTTTCTCAAACAAATAAATATTTGCCAAAACAGTACTGCTATAATATATTTAAAACCACAACTAATCCTCATTCCCTCAAATTCTAATCATGACCTTACGGTACCCTATTATTATGATTAAAGTCAGTCAAGTCTCACACACAAGATAAAGTTTGTCAATGGATTTTAAACCTTATCTATACCTAACATAACCCAACTGAGTCTAACAGAGCCTAACCTAAGACCCTTAAGATGTACTGAATATTGTTTTAACAATTAGAAAATGAGCTTGTTGAAATGCCTGTGTATGACTTGGCCAACAGTACCCAGTTTGGGTTCTCTGCTCTACTGATGCATATGTAAATTTCACGAAGTCTGTAAACACCATTGTATTTATACCATTGATTTTTTTTTTTAAATTCATACACAAGCTTGTAGAATTTTCATAAGATTTTTAATAATTTACCAAATAACACTTTTAGAATTGATCTAATTTTCCAGGATCTTCTATTACTAAAGACATAACTGCAATGTTCTTTGGTCTCAAGCAATGGGCATCTATAACAATTATTCATTGAGGGAATCAGTCTCTCTCTTATGGATCCCATCCCATATTGGCCTCTAAATGCATGATAAAACTGATGAGTTAGCCATTGCATGTGCTTTAAAAGTGGAATCGATTACCACCTTAGATTGCCTTCAAGCAGCCTGTGGGGAGTAATATGCCAAGAACTGCAATCAAATTTAGATGATCATAAGTACAGTATTATCAAAAGAAGATGCTATGCTGGGAAGAATACGTAGTAAACTTTAAACAAATTGACATTTACTTTAGTCATTATGTCAGCCCAGCCTCCAAAAATAATAAAACTCATGGCAATTCAATTCAATTTCTTTCTTTATTATGCACCCCATACCCATCCCGTGGGCGGTGGTGTAAAGGATTACAGAGGCACATAATCGGTTCAGGAACTGAACCCTCTAGTTCGTTTAGCTAAGCAAATAACAATGTTTGACGCTAGTTACAAAATTATCAATGTTGTATACACATGTACACACCCTCATACATACATGTACATATATATATACGTATACACATATACATACACATACATATCTAATCATTCACACAAATACACACATCAAGAATCTTTGTGTCACAAGTGACACAAAGAGGTGTCACAAGTGACACTACAAGAGGCTCATAACAGTCACTATACAAGGCACTTTACATCTATAGTGAGTCACACAGTTACTAGTCTTGCTGCACACCCACCCAACTGGGCGGCAGCTTTACAGTCATGTGCATGCATTACCGACAGTAAGCAAATTTTGGATACTTCGCTAAAATTTCGGGCAGCACATCATTGTGAATGAAGTACTTACACATTTCTTGGACACTATTGATGGTGTTATCTCTAAATTCCGCAATTTTTCCACATTCCATTATATAATGACGCAAAGTATGCGAATAGTTCTGCTGACAGAGTTTACATTTAGTCAAATCTACATCAGCAGATGTTACAAACTCCCAGAGGTACTTGTAGCCGAGCCTAAGCCTAGCAGTGGTAACATCTAGAAGTCTGCTAACATTATTGGATGACCCATAGACGTGCGGTTCTTCATGCATAATAGAATGATGATAGATGGAGTAACTGGTGTGAATTTCACTTTGCCTCAAGCCTCCGAAATTTAGTTGATGTTCCTGGGATATTACTGCCCTCAGGCTGCTGAAAGGCAGTCCAAGTTGGTAATCAATTCCCTCTTTACGAGCAAAAGTCTTGGCTAGCTCATCAGTTCTATCATGCATTCGGAGACCATATGGGAAGGAATCCACTCATGGCAACTTTTAATAAAATGTACAAAAATAGTCTTCTGTACACAAAAAAATCTTGTTTTGTATTAATGGAATATGTAGTCTAAATGGAATTCTTAAAAGTGGTACAGTACTGTAACTTTAAAACTTAACCTAACCTGTCCTAGGGCAAAATAAACAATCCTAGGGCTTAATATATGCAACTTTGGCCTAATTTAGTACATATATGCTCCCTACTAGACCTAGGAAAGTTTAGGTTCTGTTGTTGCCTACTTTCTGGAAGACAGAAGACTTAGGAGAGAAATGATTACTACATACAAAATTATCAGAATTGATAGGATAAAGACAGACTCTTTAATACAGTATGGGCAGTACTCATACAAGGGAAACTGGTAGAAACCAAGTATGTAAATGAGCCACAGTGACATTAGAAATAATTTTTTTGTGTCGGTAATTAATAATGGAATACACTAGAAAATGATGTGTTGGAGGAAGATTCCTGCTGAATACCTGCTTGATGGAGTTCTGGTAGTAGCTCTACTTCCCAAGCCCAGCCTGAGGCCAATTTTGACTTGTGAAACCTTGGTCCACCAGGTACACATATCTACCACACCCCAGTTGGTCCGGCACTCCTTGAAGAAAACTACAGTATGTATCTAGTATTATCTTGAAGGTGTCCACAGATGTTCCAGCAATACAGTATTTCTTATACTCGCCAGGAGGACGATGAACAACCGCGGAGCTCTGATGTTTGTGTGTCAGTGTCTGTGGGTGTACTGGTAAAATGCTCCCCTGGCATTTTGGAGCACTTTGTCCCGGGTTCGTATCCCGGCCGGGGAGGATTTACTGGGCGTTAATCCTTAACTGTAGCCTCTGTTTACCCAACAGTATAATGGGTACCTGGCTGTTAAATGACTTGGTGGATCGTATTCCGGGGAACATAGGATTAAGGACTTGCCCGAAACGCTACGCGTGCTAGTGGCTGTAGAAGAATGTAAGAACTCTTGCATATTTCAATAAATAAAAAAAGGGTTCCCTGATTGTGCCTATGGCACCTCTGCTCTTCACTGGTTCTATTCTGCATTTTCTTCCATATCGTTCACTCCAGTACGTTGTTATTTTACTGTGTACATTAGGGACCTGGCCCTCCAGTAATTTCCATGTGTATATTATTTGGTATCTCTCTCGTCTCCTTTCTAGTGAGTACATTTGGAGAGCTTTGAGCCGATCCAATAACTTAGGTGCTTTATCGCGTCTATGGGTTTGCTGTATATATTCACTGTATATACAGATTCAAATGTAGATATAAGAGCCAAATGGGGTCAGGATCCTCTACATTAGTTGATTAAAAATTGAGAAGAGGGACCAATGAGCCAAAGCTCAACCCTCACACAAGCACAATTAGGTGAGTAATCATACCTAGAATAAACCTCAATCCCTCCTAAAGGCTTCTAGTCCCAATATATTATATATCTCTATTATATATTATCTAGTGTTATATCTCACTACTGTATATCAAATACAATTCGTAAGAGGTAGAGTAATTGTGGTGTGGAACCCGTACATATGTGATGAGGTCATACAAGTAATGAGGAGGTTAGCGAGACACTAGCCAGGAGCCGGCCGGCTGGGGATAGTCGTGGAGGGGTCCGTAGAATTACCCAAATCTACCCAAATCTACCCAAATGTACCCAAATCCTCCTAGTATTACGTAAGTAATGAAGAAATATGGTATATTTACTTACTGTAATGTTGGTGCTGCACGTAGAACACGATCAAACCTATTTTCATTCTGAAATAATGTAATTTCATATCGAAATTCGAAGTAAATATGTAACAGGTGACGCCATAGGAAGTCGACGGTCCAAGCGACAAAATTGTGGAGCGACTTATCCAAGATATATGGTCGCCTGGAGAGTGTTTGCTGCCATAGCAGCCTCCTGTACACAGTGATCCAGTCGTCGCAATTCTTTGCTCAAATTGTCGCAAATTTAATTAATGATATAACAAGTAGAATGGGTATTGTAATAATATCTTTATAAATAGCCACAAAACATTTAATATTTATTATAAAAAAGTGTCTGTAAGTTAAATCAACTCCACAGGACAATTTTGTTATATAGATACTAACGTTATTCGTTTGTATGCGTTCGCTACTTAAACTACTCATGTCCTTTTCGTTCAGAACACCGAACCCTACACACTCTCTGATATATTACTTAATTAATAGAGAGTCACAAATAAAACTTATATTTGTATATGTTATCAGAAAGGCAGAGATAAAAGTTTTTGTGAATCCATCACAGAGATTATATCTTATTAGACAGGAAAGATATTCATATTTCAAACAAGATTTCTTGGCCGACGCTCTCCCTATCCATGGGAACTATCATCTTTCGAAGATCAATGTTAATTTAATCTAAATATTGTAATAAACGAAGTTTCTATGTCATAATAAAGACAGAAATATAAGCTGCATGTTAATACTTTAGCATAAATATAACTGAAGTGAAAGTAAAGATATATGTCTTTTTTAGTCACGTGATGGCTATCTCAGGGAGTGTGAAGGCCTACAAACAGTGAATTAATTGTGTAATTCATTTGCATATGTGCAAAGTAACATCAAAGGTCTATATGTCAGCATAAACACAGATGTAGACGATAATGTGACTACATTTCAAGGAAAATATATCTTAAATGAAAGCCAAGACATGGTTAAATAATAGCCAATACCACACCATCGCGGTGTCCGGACACATGAAAACTTCCAATGCAGTGTCCTGCCAGGCGGCCAATACAGGCTTCACACAATTCAGAAAAAAATTGTAATTCAGAGAGATGCGTTGATAAACGCGAAATGTTTTATATTTTAAATACATGTATAAACTTTGTTTTCAAACGTTATTGTATCAATATCTCAAGTATAGAATCAAGATATATTTTGGATTTAACAATTTCCTATAAAGTTGCAATGCTACTCAACTGTATATG
>WNGS01010126.1:0-19301 GCA_020271785.1 Procambarus virginalis | reverse complement strand
AAATAGATTGGAAAGTTTTGGGCATGTGGGGTGAGTCGGTCTTGGAGCGAGACATGAACCCAGCGATAGGTGACGTAAAAGGGGATTTTGATGTGGATTCAAAATATAACTTATTTAAGAATATTCTAAGCAAAGCACAAGAACGTAGTACATTCATACAAATTGAATAGATCGAATACTAATGACCCAAAGTGGATAACAAAGGATTTGAAGTACCTTATAGGTAAAAAAAGAGAGCGTGTTACAAAAGGATTAAGAATGGGGAAATCAGTTTAGACAGGAATTCGCACAACTGGTTAGAAATGTTAAAAAACAGATAAAGGAAAGCAAAAATAAACTATGAAGTTCACATAGCAGGGTAAGCGAAGACAAATCCTAAAGGTTTTTTTCAGTTATATCGAACTAAGACTAGGGAAAGGATAGGTCCATTAAAAACTGAGACAGGTCAAATAACGGATAATGATGAAGAGATGAGTAGTATTTTTAATAAATATTTTATATCTGTTGTGACGGTAAAGTAGTGGAATATGGTGTTCGGCAGTCTTCCACTGGCAGATGTCAATGCCAGGCCACATATAACAACAAAAAGTAAAAAAAAAACAAAAATAAAGAAGAATGACTGCTTGTCTGATAATCTGTGGTAAGGTAAGGGAAGAGACACAAAACACAAAATAATAAACAATGAAATTTAATAACTCTAGAAAACAAATTTAAATAAAGACAAATTCTTGGCTGAACAACGTGAATAGATAACAAGTGAAAAAGAATTAACATAAAAATGAATTACGTTAACAGGAGGTCAATATGAAACACAAATGAAATATAAAATGGTCAATATATAAAAATGGTGCTGGGAATATATGCGCAAGCTATAGACCGCTATTTGATCACACAAGGTGAATCAACTAGGAGTTCACAGCTGAAGAGCACAAGATATTCTGAGGTGGTGCAGCGCGCTGGCTTCAACGTTGACTTGACGACGTACGTGAGTGGTGGAGAACTGAAGTGGCATGATGTCGAGCAGCCAATGAGAATGCAGGAAGACCCACAACTCGGTAGTTTGATGCAGCAGTTGAAGGGTCGGTGCTGAGAAGAGGTGTGCAGGAGTGGGGGGGGGGGGTATGCAGGTGCGTGTGGCTGCCTTGACATACGTTTAAGCTACTGTAGGACGTATCTTGAATGTAGCTGGGAACGTGACGAAGGTAGGGAAGAGCAGGCTCAATCTCTGGGAAGAGATTATCGTCACACTGTATTTACTAAACAGGAAATTAACAATATGCCTTCAGCCGAACAAGTTTATGAGGGTGGGGACGAGGCCAGGTTGACTAGTTTAGCAGTTACCAGGGAGGATGTAATTAAACAAATAGTATTTTTTTTTTAGATATATACAAGAGTTGTCACATTCTTGTACAGCCACTAGTACGAGTAGCGTTTCGGGCAGGTCCCTGGAATACGATCCCCAACCGCGAAGAATCGTTTATACAACCAATTACCCATTTTACTGTTGAGTTAAACAGAGGCTACAGTTAAGGATCTGCGCCCAGTAAATCCTCTCCAGCCAGGATAGGAACCCTTGACAAAGCGCTCGTTGAACATCAGGCGAGAGTCTTACCACTACACCACGGAGACTGGTAAGTCTCCGTGGCGTAGTAAAACTAAAACCAAAAAATCCCCAGGGTCGGATGAAGTGTTTGCCAGGGTGCTTAAAGTATGCAAAGAGGAGCTTTCCGAGCCACTGTCTACTATATTTAATAAATCAATAGAGTTAGAGTGCCAGAGTCATGGACGGTAGCTAATGTGGTACCAATTTTTAAGAAAGGAGATAGATCACTTGCGTCAAACTATCGGCCAATTAGTCTAACGTCTACTGTGGAAAAGTTACTTGAATCGATAATTGCAAATACAATTCGTCTTCATCTTGAAAAACATAAATTAATAAATGAGTTGCAACATGGCTTTACAAATGGCAGTTCATGTTTAACAAATTTGCCATCATTTTATTCCAGCATAGTTGAGGCAGTTGATAGTGGTAAGGATTGTGATGTTGTGTACCTTGACTTTAGCAAAGCTTTTGATACAGTGCCACATAAAAGACTGATTAAAGAAATAGAGGCTCATGTTGTTGTTTTAGATTCAGCTACTCAGAACAATAAGTTCCAGTAGCATGGGCAATGGTGAGCCCATAAGTGGAGGCTCTTTGGAGCCATTAGCTGTATCAGCGGCTAATACTAGAGATGTGGCGATGGATTGGGGTCTTCATCATGGTTTTCAGCCTGGAGGGCTGGCTATACCAGTTATGGAGCTGGTGGGGTTAGTGTAGACCTCTAGGTTTTCCGTTTTTTCTTTGGTTGACTCTATTGATTTATTAAATATTGTAGACAGTGGAGTAGTGGCATGGTGTAGTAGCCTGGTGCAGTGGCGTGGTGTAGAAGCCTGTTGTAGTGGCATGGTGTAGTAGCCTGTGGGTTGTAGCATGGTGTAGTAGCATGGTGTAGTGGCGAGGTGTAGCCTGGTGAAGTAGCCTGGTGTAGTGGCGTGGTGAAGTAGCCTGGTATAGTGGCATGGTGTAGTAGCATGGTGTAGTAGCCTGGTGTAGTGGCGAGTGGTAGCCTAGTGTAATGGGCTGGTGTAGTAGTCTGGTGTAGTGGTGTGGTGTAGTAGCCTGGTGTAGTGGCGTGGTGTAGTAGCCTGGTGTAGTAGCCCGGTGTAGTAGCCTGGTATAGTGGTGTAGTAGCCTGGTGTAGTGGCGTAGTGTAGTAGCATGGT
Organism: Procambarus virginalis; assembly: GCA_020271785.1. Taxonomy (NCBI): domain Eukaryota; kingdom Metazoa; phylum Arthropoda; class Malacostraca; order Decapoda; family Cambaridae; genus Procambarus; species Procambarus virginalis. The sequence continues at coordinate 16,535 of WNGS01010126.1, read as the reverse complement.
GTAGTGGTGTGGTGAAGTAGTCTGGTGTAGTGGCATAGTGAAGTGGCATGGTATAGTAGCCAGGTGTAGTACTCTGGTGTAGTGGTGTGGTGCAGTAGCCTGGTGCAGTGGCGTGGTGTTGTGGCATGGTGTAGTGGCATGGTGTAGTGACGTGGTGTAGTAGCCTGGTGTAGAAGTGTGGTGCAGTAGCCTGGTGTAGTGGCATGTAGTATCCTGGAACAGTGGCGTGCTGTAGTACCATGGTGTAGTAGCCTGGTGTAGTGACATGGTATAGTGGGGTGGTGTGGTGTAGCAGCCTGGTGTAGTAGCCTGGTGGAGTTTAGTGGTGTAGTAGCCTGGTGTTGCATGGTGTAGTAGTGTGGTTATTAGCCTGGTGTAGAAGCTTGGTGTAGTGGCATTGTGTAGTAGCCTGGTATAGTGGCGTGTAGTAGCGTGGTGTAGTGGCATGTATAGCGAGGTGTAGTAGCTGGTTTAGTTGCATGGTATAGTGGTGTGGTGTAGTGGCATGGTGTAGTGATGTGTGTAGTAGCATGGTGTAGTAGAGTGTAGTGGCCATGGTGTAGTAGCCTGGTGTAGTGGCGGGTAGTAGCCTGGGTGTAGTAGCATGGTGTAGTAGCCTGGTGTAGTGCGGCGTTGTGTAGCTTGGTGCTGTGCCATAGTGTAGTAGCCTGGTGTGGTTGTAGGTGGTGTAGTAGGTGGTGTAATGGCATGGTGTAGTAGCCTGGGGTAGTGGCATGGTGTAGTAGCCTGGTGTAGTAGCCTGGTGTAGTAGTCTGGTGTAGTGGCATTGTGAAGTGGCGTGGTGTAGTAGCCTGGTGTAGTGGTGTGGTGCAGTAGCCTGGAGTAGTGGCATGGTGTAGTGGTATGGTGTAGTGGTGTGGTGTAGTGGTGTGGTGCAGTAGCTTGGTGTAGTGGTGTGGTGTAGTAGTGTGTAGTAACCTGGTGTAATGGGGTGTAGTAGCCTGGAGTAGTGGCATGGTGTAGTCGCCTGGTGCAGTGGCGTGGTGTAGTAGCCTGGTGTAGTAGCATGGTGTAGTAGCCTGGTGTAGTACCGTGGTGTAGTAGCCTGGTGTTGTGGCGTGGTGTAGTAGCCTGGTGAAGTACCGTGGTATAGTAACCTGGTGTTGTGGCGTGGTGTAGAAGTCTGTTGTAGTGGCATGGTGTAGCCTGGTGAAGTAGCCTGGTGTAGTGGCATGGTGAAGTAGCCTGGTTACTTCACATAATTATACATAAGTTAGTATGTTAGTGCGTTAGTACACATAACGGATGTCCCGACTCTGTTAGCAACAGATAATACTCTAAGTCTTCTTAGGGAACATGAATTAATATTGAAACTATTAAATTATTAAGTTATCTGTAATCAAGAACTCTCTAAAGTTTACAGAAGACTCAACAACTAGGGTTGCAGTGACATGTAATGGTTGCATTACGTAGTTGCTGAATTGTAGGTAAACTCAGAAAATGTTCTCAAGAACTGATAACATTATTGTATAAGTTGTATTCTACATTATTATACAGTAATTAAAGTATTATTCATTGGGGTCGTTCAAGATCAAGGAGACTCTGACACTACAATAAGGTCACGGTCTAGGGTCGCTGTGACTTGTAGCTGTTGAGTTACTAGACAATAACACATTACTGAGCATCATGATCAGCCCAAACTTAAATGAGAAAATTTGATTTAATATGAACTGCCGTGCAGTAGTCATTCTGACTAACAGTATAGCTAAGTTGCTGACTACCTATAGATAATATAATATTAGAGAACTGAAAATGGTTATTCATTAAAATCAAGGAAGATTCTGAGTCGACAGTGAGATTAGTAGCCTAGTTATTCTGACTTATGAACTAATTAAATTGCAGCTCATAGGCTTGTCACTGGAAACTCATTAATACATCCTCAACTTTAGATGAGAAATTTAATTTATTAAATCAGTCTCTATGAGTAGTCAACTGTATTCAATTGTGAGTACAGACTAGGCTGATACTCAGTTGACACTAACTAAAGTCCCTAATACCTACCTAAATAGATGGTTTAAATTTCTAACCTACCTAAGTAGAGGACTAAGCTAATTGTGATAACTCACTAATTCTTAGTGGAGTTACTCTAGCTAAATTGTGAGCAATAATGATTACAAGGTTATTATGGTGTGCAGTAATGCAATCGAATTAACATTGTGAGCTATATTGAGCTCGGATTAACATGGTGAACTGTATTGAGCTCGTTAACAGGGTGAGCTATATTGAGCTCGGATTAACATGGTGAGCTGTATTGAGCTCGGATTAACAGGGTGAGCAGTATTGTGCTCGGATTAACATGGTGAGCTGTATTGAGCTCGGATTAACGAGGTGAGCTGTATTGAGCTCGGATTAACAAGGTAGAGCAACAAAGCATTCGATTCTCATGACGAGCAGTATTGAGCTCGAATTCACGTGGGGAACAATAAAGCGCTCAATTATTACATTAATCTACAGGTGAGCTGTTGGGTCAACTCGAGGTTATTAGTGCAAGATCCTTCTTGAAGAATAGCTAAGCACTGAATCTGTGCAGATTCTGTGGTGAGTAGTGCTCCAATTAGCGAGGTGGAGCATTATAGCGTTCAAACATCATTATGAACAACAAGGCGCTCAATTGTTACGCTAATTCACGGGGGAGCTATATTGAGCTCATTAAGCATGTTAGGTAACAATACTTATGGTTTAATTGTAGTGTATTAAACGATGGGAAACCTAAGGTTGCTGGAAATTTAATTATTGCTACAACTAATCCTATTTGTAGATAATTTGTAACATTTTCCCAACCTAAACGTTTCACGGGTTATTAGTTCTCTGTGGTATGTTCACTTATATATTGGTAAGTTTGCAAAGTTATAATAATAGGTAGAAACGAAAAAAAAACAGCTAAAAAAAATTGATGCAAATATTTTCACTAACTCTTAGTGCATAAAACGTGGAATTAATAAGGTTTTCTTGGCAAACCTTAAGCGCAGGTATAATGGACCTTGGTCCTAGTGAATTTACAAGTTTAGAAGTTGCTTGATGACTTCGTGGTATTGATAAATTCAGGAATGCTGGCTGCATTGGGTGCTAGATTCTCTATCCTAATATTATTGATTACCTAGAGAGTGTTAGATTCTCTAGCCTAATATTATTAATTCCCTAGGGAGACTGAGTGTGGTCAATTAATACATGTCGAGAATAATTATAGGTCTGCAGTGGATTCAATGGCTTGGTCGCTGTGACATGTATCTGTTTAGGTACGGACCACTGATTTTCCACTGATAGCTAAGAAACATCTCGGCGAATACTAACTGTACTACATTCAATCTGGGTTTATTACTCAGCTGGGTTTCTCATTCAGCTTGTTGCTGGAGAATTGATTTACTGCTGACTAATTTATTATTGTTGGCAGGCATAGGCTTCTTCAGGTTTAAAAGTTTACCTGTCAGTAAGTAGCCACATGCAGATTGGAGCATATTCATACCCAATCGTTTAACATATCTAGTGATGAACTGGTAGTAGTAGTCTGCTCCAACTAGTACATTTACATTATTAAGGCGGTCAGACGTTAACTGGTTGTCAGCCAATTTAATTTCATGTTCCTGCAGGAAGTTGGCTGTGTACCTTAGACCCTTAATATTTAGGTCATTTGATCTACAAAAATGCTAAATTGATAAATCTCCCTCACGGTTATATGGTTATATGATACCATATAACCTGTAATCTGTGTGTGACTTTCCTTGACATGACTACCTAGACATACGAGCGGTTGAACTACTGAGTATTCTTGGGGTCCTCGATTTATCAAGAACCCTGACAGGTTTAATTTTACCTGTTTGATTGGTTGTAAATTGAGTGCCTCTGCCGCTTTCTGAGTAATGAAAGTTCTCTGGGATCCTTGATCAAATAATCCATGAGTGGTGATCTTGACTCCTTTGTTCTTTACTTGAAGTTGGGGAGTAGGCAAAGTTGCATCCTCTTGAGACGCTGGTGAAATTACGCTGAACACATCTCGCACCTTGCAGCACTGTACTTGTGTAGATTCTCAACTTCTTATTCTAGGATTAAAATCATTTGTTTTGACAAATTTACACAGTGCAGCATGATGCTTGCCCCTTCTATACCTATTGCAGGTGTTCAGTGGAGTGTCACAGCTGTTAACATTATGTGATTTGAGACACCTAGTACATTTGTGTAACTGTTTGAGTCGTCTGACTCGTGTGTCTCTATTAGGATAATTAGTACATTTGTACAGAGAATGTTTTTGATTGCAAAATGTGAGAGAGTGTCTCTCAAGATTCTCCCACAGCTGACTTGAATGGCTCATTGCAGTGCACAGCGCACTGATCTTCGTGCACAAAGCCTATCTCTCTTAATCCTGGATAGTGACTTGGCATGTTGGGTATCTCCAGAATGCCCACTTAACCAGGAACACTTTCATAATACGGAGGCCACTGTATGTCCAGGCAGGTAGTAGATACAGGGAGTTAAGCATACTTGCCACAAAGGGGTCAGTGAGTACATTGGCCGGGGTGGAGAGAGAGAGGAGACGCCAGCGACCGTCTGATCTCTGGGGTCAACCAGCGCGATGGTGAATAACAGCTATGACGTGTTCATGACGTCACCTCTCCTACTGCTCATCGAACGAGCTAATATGATTGGTTCCCACTCATGTGCTGCAATGCTATTGGTCAAATTGTAACTCTTTTTGTGTGTGCCCCACAAGATGCCCTGAGCTTCAGGCAAAACCATTCACGTGAAGGAGACCAAACCCAGAGGACGGGTTCTGTTCTGTCTACCGGCCAATAGAGTGAACACCGTTTATTCGTCACCTTCAAGTTAACTCAGCATCTCTGCGATATACCACACACTTGCCCAGAATCACGAGTGTGAGTATATGGTTCAGAAGCCTATAGTGACAAATTTCCAGAGCGAAACAGACTGGTATCAGGTAACCCCTGGTGACAAAGATCGTTGTGAGTGACTTAGAGTGAACTAAGGCAGTGCCGCCGCCTAAGTAATCTGTGTGTGACTTTCCCACAGTGTACCTGTACCACAGGTACATGGAGGAGTGGGTCTGTATATTAGGGAAGACCTTGTATGCTCGGAGCTCCTAAACGTTACAAATGAGGTGGTAGAGGTACTGGGATTAAAAATAGAGAAAATAAATTTAGTGATTATTCTAATACACAAACCGCCAGATGCAACGGCTGAGGAATTCACAGAACAGATAAACAAAATAGAGAATAGCCTTGATAATTTGGAGAACCCGATACCTGATATTATCTTCCTAGGTGACTTCAACTTGCCTAGTCTCAGGTGGAAAATAGCAAACAATAATATTATACCAGGAAATCTATCGGGACCTAACCAACCACAGATTAGAGAACTACTTAGATTCTGTGACAAATTTTCACTCAGTCAGCAGATATCGGAGCCAACGAGAAATGAAAATATTTTAGATTTGGTCTTTAAGAACAATGAAGACATTATCAGGGACATTACGATATCAGATACCACATATTCAGATCACAAGCTCATTGAAGTGCAAACGACCATCAATACTCAGAATAGACCTAAAACGTTGATAAAGCGAGAGGGGCTATTCAGTAAATTCAATTTTAATAATAAAAGGATAAACTGGGAGATAATAAACAGGGAAATTACAAACATTCCATGGGAAACTGTTTTAAGTAATACAAGTCCTACAGAAGGAATAGAAAAACTGACTGCAGAAGCGTATCAAGTCTGTCTGAAACATGTTCCCTTGAGGAAAGCCAGAAAGAGATCTAACGTAGAAAGAGAACACAGACGACAGTATAAACGCAGGAAAAAAATAACAGAACTGCTTATGCAGACACAAATTTCCCGTCAAAGAAGGAATAATTTAAATAGGGAGATTGAAGAAATCGAGCGGAAATTGAAACACTCATATGAAACTGAAGAAAGGCAGTTAGAACAGAAAGCAATTCAGGAAATAAAGAAAAATCCAAAATATTTCTTCTTATATGCGAAATCAAAAGCAAAAACCACTGCCAGTATTGGACCTATTCGTACAAGTGAAGGTTCATACACGGAGGATGACAAAGAAATTAGTGAAATCCTAAAAAAGCAGTTTGAGGACATGTTTAGCACTCCAATAAACAACATGAAAGTGGAAGATCCAGATAATTTCTTTATGCGGGATATTCAAATCCCTGTAAATATAACTGATATCAACACGAGGCACTAAATTTTGAAAGAGAAATTGAAAACATGCCCATGCACTCGGCCCAGGTCCAGACTCATGGAATTCAATATTTATAAAGAAATGCAAAGTGCCGGTAGCACAGGCACTCAGTATAGTGTGGAGGAAGAGCATGGACACGGGGGAGATACCATATGCACTTAAAGTAGCAGACATAGCCCCTCTACACAAGGGAGGGAGCAAAGCATTGGCAAAGAATTAAAGACCAGTTGCACTAACATCGCACATCATAAAAGTATTTGAGAGAGTGATTAGGAGTCAGGTCACCAATTTCATGGAGACCAATGACCTTCACAACCCAGACCAACAAGGATTTCGATCGGGAAGATCGTGCCTCTCACAGCTACTTGAGCACTACGACAAAGTCACTGAGGCATTAGAAGAAAAACAGAATGCTGATGTGATATACACGGACTTCGCAAAGGCTTTCGATAAATGTGACCATGGCGAGATAGCACAAAATGAAGTCAATGGGAATAACCGGTAAAGTAGGACGCTGGATACTCAGTTTTCTGTCAAACAGGACTCAGCGAGTAACGGTCAACAGAATGCTGAAACAGAATGAATGATGTGGAACGTCATGATGTGGAACGTTGGGGCAGAACGTACTAGACGACATTAATAATGACCAACAAACTTTCAAACAATCTCTTAAGAAACGCGGAGTTGAAACATTGAAAGGAGTGGGGAAGCAAGTGATAGGCGGAAGAGTGCAGAAAAAGAATAAACAAACAAACAACAAAAAATTAGTAAACATCAAACGTTTTACTAAAGCGAAATATAATGATGTGCTGTCATAAATTCTTCTCACTCGCCTGGTGTTGTCTAAAGTGCAAACATGGCCGGATATAACGCTCTTGGCCTCCAGGTGCCATTAGAACACTATACCGCGGCTGTTAGTGAAGCCTTTCCTAAAGTATTTTCCCCTCGATTGGTAGAATCAACAATCGCCAGCAGACAAACGGTGGATGTATTACCTGTGAATTCTGGGGTCAATAATAAGTTTACAGACACCTATCTGGAATTCATCATCATAGGAGTGAATGGCCAACTGGTGGATTTATCATCTATAGCTTTGGAGTTGTCTATTGATCTAACCGAAGAAGATGGAACAACACCTTTAGGAGATGCTAAAAACATCTCGTTAGTGAATGGAATATTGCAAACTCTATTCAAATCCGCTATTGTGTATTTAAACGAAACAGTAGTTGAAACCAGCTCATTATTCTCATTCTGGTCATACATAAAGTTATTATCTACGATTTCTGGGTGTAAGGCTAACCGCTATGATAAACTGTCACAGTTTTTTAACCGTGTCGATCCTGGTAAAATTGAAGCTGGTTATTTCACTAATGCCTCGGCTGGGGAGAAGCAACGGATGACTGATATGAAAACGAGTGGCGTGAATACTTGTTTTAAACTAATGCTGGATGTCACATCAGTTAGTGAATATGTTTTGGATAATGTGGACATCAGGGTGCGGCTCGAACTTCAACCTGATAAATGGCTTATACTCAGCGATAATGAACACGCTAATTTTAAATACAATATCAAGTCTACACGTCTATGGGTGGATCGGGTATTGCCATACCCGGAAGGATTAGTAGTCGTTAATAAAGCCATGGTGCAGAACAACTCTCCTATTACGTATACTTTTAATAAAACTTTATACAAAACGTATATATTGGGCACAGGTCAACGCTCGATAACGATAGACCAACCGTGGGGGACTGTTATACCTGAACATTTATATATGATCATCCTTGATATGGAGGCTGTGTCTGGTGCATATAATCGCTACCCGCTTTATTTGGAAAACTGCGAGCTTAGTAAAGTATTAATATCCCAGAATAGCACTAATATTATCAATATTGGGTGTGACTTCCCTCATAACTGCGCCAAGTTGTATTACACAGCATTGCAAGCCTTAGGCTTCGATAAAGACAATATATTGTCTTATGATACATATGTGAATGGTGGAACCATACTGGCCTTTAATTTACAACCTGAGGATATAGATGACACCATCCCGATTGAAAAAAGTGGTAATCTGCGGACTGCTTTGGAGTTTAAACGCGGTGTGGATAGAAATAAAGTCATTCTGGTTTATGGGTCTACAAGATGGTCAGGATAAAGAAGTATATTTTGCCAGCAAGAAATTATCTCCTGCAGAACAGAATTATTCTCAGTTAGATAAAGAAGCCTTAGTGTTGCGGTGGTGGTTTGGGTGGTATTATCGCTGACGGACCACCCAACCCACAACTCGATAGAGTGCTTATAGTCCACTAGGAGATCACACCAGGCGCTTCAGGCTCTAGGAGAGGGGCTCAACGTCACAAGTTTAGGGGATGCGGCTCCAGCACTCAGCCTCATTGACACGTGCACACACCCACTCGAGCCGCTGTGACTCCCCACTCTCTCCTTATGGGATATGACCTCCTCAATCCCCTTTTGTCTTACTAGACTTCCGTCTTACCCTGTCCACAGCAGTGGTTCCTGTTTCTTGCTCTCTCTCTCTCCTTCTTTACTATTTCCTGGGAAGCCTCACTGGGACAAGTGCAAACACCAGCAAATTTGGATACATTTACTGGACGAAGTACATATACAATACACGCATACATATAATAATAATGAATCCTATACACTATACTATTATAATCAGGTTGCACTCCAACACCATCTGAACTCTTATCATCAACTTGTTAGGTGGTATCGTATCTCTTGGTATTACCTAATATTATCAACCTCCTCAAGTAGATTAAGTCTTACAAAATAATGTTACACTACCAGCAAGAGAATGTACACATGTATATATACCTATAAACATGTACAAGGTAAATCAGCATATGAATGCAATAACATACATGTATGTATCAGTATACATGATCCGTGCCACTCAACGAATCAATCGATCATTCTATCAGTCTTAGATATATATATATATATCTGTAGGTATTCCTGCCTATGTCTGTAACTCAAAACTTCAGTATAAACACTTTGTGGTACAAAAATGGCAAACGATCACTCACCTCTCACTGCGTCTTTCACGCTAATGACAAACACTCTATCGCCTCCCTACAAGTGATCATTTAGAACTATTTCACTACCCTGATAACTTCAGGTTCCTCGGGCTTAACCACCAGGATCCTCTGCAGCTCCTCCAGGCTGCTACCATGAAGTTTCCTTGAACAACTATGGTGCTTTTCTACTCTCCTAGGGTCCTCCACAGCTCTCCTGGCTGCTGCACCATAAAGTTTCCTCAAATAACTGTGGTACTTCACCACCTCTGCAGAAGCACGTGACACTCCTCCTCACTGCTTCTCCTCACAGATCGAGGTCCTCTCCTCCACTGCCTTGGAGTCTCACCAACTACTCCTTCTGTGCTGGCTTCGAAGTCCTCAGCAACTTCTTCCCCAAAGACAAACCTGCAACCCATTTGCACTCCAATAAATTGTTTTCCCTTTAACACATCAACAAAATTAATCACACAATATCTTTGCCTCCAACCTCTATCCGTCTTCTACAGATAGTGAGAGTGGACTCCCCCGTTTTGGGGCGGGTCCATGCTCCACCTCGCCTGACGGGCCTCACTCACTCTGGGAGGGGCCTCAGCCTTCAGGAGCCGGCTCCTTCAGTTGCCTGCCAGCGCTCAGAGGAGACAGATGTCGCTCCTCGCTCCTCCCACTCTACTCTCTTATTTCAGGCTTTCTGCCTTACCAAAACATGTTTAACTTGTAAATAAACATTGCTACTGTCGCTGGGCACACGACCAACTACAACTAATCACTATGAACTGGTTTAAATCGGGCTTACCACAGATTATCTGGTCGAGGGCGTTCCTCCCTCTGACAACGTCTGACCAGGGCGCTGCCCACAGCCCACAAAACTGTCTCTGGGCGGCTTAATACTCTCCCCGCCGTCCAGGACTTGAGACCGCAACGTCTTCAGCTCGACTCCACAGCTGGCACGTCTGCACACTTCTCTTCTCTTTGGAGATATATCACTAGGGGTTCCCTTCTGGCGGGAGCTCGACGAAGCGCGGCTTTCCCCCTGCGATGTCTGGCCTCAAGTGAGGTCAAAGCCCTCCCAAAGGGAGCCTCACACCTACAGCCAATTGTCCACATCTCCTAACCAGTCATTTATCTGTTTTCTTGTTCATTGCCCATAATCTCAAGTTTTTATTTAAATCCGACAAATTATCTTGCATCTGTGTTATCCCATCCAAATTTCCTGGACCTTCCAGTTAGGTCAGGCTTGCTGAATAACTCTCAAGGGGGAGACTCGTTTCTCCTGCAGGCTGAGATCATAACACTTGGCTTCTGTATCTAATTGTATATGCTGTAAAAAAACAGGTATTTTCTACTGGGTAGGAAATTTCTTGCTTGAACAGACCATAAACCCCTGCTAGGATGTTTGGCAGAGGTAAACAAATTCCAGTTAATGCCAATGCTAGAATTCAAAGTTGGGCATTATTACTTTCGCAGTTTGAGTATGATTTAGTGTTTAAACCAGGCAAGTATAATGTAGTAGCTGATGCATTAAGTGATAGAAGAATTGAATTCCAGTATTCCAATGGAATATGTTAACCTGGTGGAATCTATGTCTTTTGAGGATATTTCATTCCAGACTATTAGGAAGGCAACTAGTAGAGATTCCAAATTAAATGTGTTGATGAAGTATGACAAATATGGTTGGAATAATAATTTATTATTGTCAGAGTATGCTGCGGTAAAGGCTGACCTTAGTATTCACCAGGATGTACTCTTGTATAGGAATAGAGTGCTGGTGCCTGAGGAACTAAGATGTATGATTTTGGGACAACTGCATGTATGTCATTATGGCATAAATGCTATGAAAGCAGAAGCTAGAAGTTGCGTTTGGAAGCCAAAAACAGACCAGGATATTGCTGAGGTAATAAAAAATGTTGATATTTGTTTTAAGAATTATCAGAAACCACAGGCCCCCAGTACTCTCTTGGTCATGCACTGGGAAACCCTGATCTAGATTTCATATAGATTATGCTGGACCTATGGATAACAAATATTACTCATGGTGGATTCATATACAAAATTTCTGGATGCTCATGTGTGTAATTCCACCACATCATCTGTAACTTGTGAGCTGCTAAGAAAAACATTTTGCAATTTTGGATTGCCAGACATGGTTGTGTCAGACAATGCTCCTTATTTTGTTTCTGTGGAAATGGAGGATTGTTTTTAGAAAAAATGTTATTAAACATGTAACACCTGTCCCCTATAATCCTTCTTCAAATGGTCTGGCGGAGAGAGCAGTCAGATCCTTGAAAGAAGGGTTAAAGGGTTTACGGAAGGTACTATTAATATGATTTGTAGATTTTTATATAATCAAAGGAAAACTGCTCATTCTATTACTAGTAAATCTCCTTCTGAATTACCGATTAATCTCCTTCTGAATTACCGATTAATAGGCACTTTAAAGTGCACATAGAAACAGTAAGACAGATCCCGACAAAGAGAAATCGGTAACTAGCTTGGCCAGTCAGTTGGCTCAGGGAGAAGAATTGTTGTTTAACGAGGAGGATGCAGTATAAGCAAGTAATTTTGGAGTTTAGAAGCCTTGGGTAGAAGGACAAATTAGGGAAGTCTTGGGACGCAGGGATTTCACAGTGCAAGTGCAGAGTTTTGGAGACAAAAATTGGAAAAGGCATGCAAACCAATTCATGCCAAGGTTCGCGTGGAATTGTGAAGACCCTTCAGGTGGGGGTTATATCATGAGGTTATCTTGAGATGGTTTCGGGGCTTAGCGTCCCCGCGGCCCGGTCCTCAACCAGGCCTCCTTTTTGTTACAACCCCCCCCCCTCAGGAAGCAGCCCGTATTAGCTGTATAACTCCCAGGTACGTATTTACCGCTTGGAAATAGGAGCATCATGGTGAAGGAAACATTTTGCCAATTTGTCCCCGCCTCCACTGGGGATCGAACCAGGAACCTCAGGACTATGAATCCGAAGCGCTGTCCACTCACCTGTCAGGCACCCCTCGCCCCTCGGCGTTCCAGGCGTCAGGGTGGGGCAACTAGTGATACCCTTCCTAATGATGAAGCGGTAGCAGCACCTGCAGGAGACAGGGAGGCAGAGCAAGGGGCAACAGAGGGTAATGGGGATACAGTTAACCCTATGGACTCTGTAGTGAGTAATTCAGAAGAATGTTTCCCAGAAGTAACAGGTCTGAACCCCCAGTTGAGAAAATCAAGAAGAATGATATGACCGCCTGATAGACTTATCATGTAGGGGTAGAGTTTAATTCAATGGGGAGGAATGTTAAGATTAAGTACTACATATGTTAAGTGTAGCATGTTTTGAGCAGATGCTCTTTTGTTTATAATCTTGTAAAAAGTAAGTTATGTTCCGAATACCTGTTGTTGTTGTTGGTTGTTGACAATGAACGATGTTGACGAAGATTGTTTCTCTTCTGCCATCTTAGGGGTAATGAACTAGCTTGTTCATATAATAGTGTAAATTAACCTATTTGGGTTTGAGTTATAGATAGCTCATGTAATGGATGGACAGATATAACATAGGGTTGTATGTGAGGATATGGGAGGCTTACATTTAAGTTCGTTTAACTTTTGCTAGGGTTAAACTTGGTTTAATTTGTGTAATATAAGTAGAATTTTTGGTAGATTTAGATAAATTTATGTTCTAATATGACACATTTTGATAGGATTTAGTAAACTTTCTTAAATTATCATATAAATTACTTAACTCACCTAACCCCCACCTGTCCTAACCTATTATAACTAATGCTAGAACCATTGGATGGTTGGATGCTGGATGGTTTGCCTAAATAAATATGCGTGATATGATTGGAGAGGATGTAACAAGAGGGTATTAATAAGGTAATAAAGCAATGGACATATGCCAGTTGAATAGTTTAGCACTCATAATATTGAAACATTTATGGAAAATGAATGTGTGTTTTTAAATTGAGCTTATTGGATGTCAAATATACTATTCATACATGTGAAATTCTGACTTTTTGGGGGTAATTTTTGGCTAAACTCAGCATATTATAATAGATGACCTAAACATACCTAGAATAATCTTATGCAAATTGTGTATTGTCTGACCAAGATGGGTGTGATTGAATTTGTAAAATAGCACACTGATTATAATTGTGCAAGTTCTGTATTAATTGTGCAGGTTATGTATTGATAGTATTTTGGTATAAGTTGTATGATGATTCCAATTATGTGTTAATTATATTCCACAAATTGAGTACTGTTTGTGAAATTTGTGTAGCAATCGTATATGTTTTGTAAGTGTTTTTGTTGGAATTAAGTTGCTGTGTATTTAATTTATATGTGCTAGATGTGTATTGTTCGTATTGATGCTAGTTGTATATTGATTATATTTGGGCAAGTTGTGTATTAATTGTGTATGCTGTAATTGCATTTATGTGAATTGTGTATTTGTGCTAGGTGTGTATTTTATGTTTTTGGGATAGTTATTTATTGTATGGATTTGCACTAGATATGTATTTGATTGTATTTATACAAGTTGTGTACTCATTATGAGAGATGCATAATAATTGTGCAAGTTGTGCATTAATTGCACATGTTGTGTAATTGTATATGGATGAATTGTGTATTTGTGACTGGTGTATATTGATTGTCGTTGTGCAAGTTGTGCAATTATATAGCAAGTTTGGTTGTATTAATTGTGCAAAGATGCGTATTAATTATATAATTTGTGTATTAATTGCCCATGTTTTATAAACATTTTTGTGTGGATAGTTTATTTATGCAAGTTGTGTTTTAATTGCTGAAGTAGAACTGGTGCAACTGTATTTTTATGGAAATTGTGTATTTGTGTAAGTTCTGTATATGTTATCTGAAGAAGCTAGATCTTCATGTGCTAGTGTGAAAGTGTATTTGGTTTATGAGACAGTGTGTGGATATTTTGTGAAAATTATGTTTGTGAAATTGTGTAATTATGGCGAAAGTGCATTTTGATTGTTCGAGCTTATTAGCAATTTGGAATATTTCTGAAAATACTATACTTTGTGTAAATGTCTTACTTGGAGTGTATATGCAATATTCGTGTAAATGGTATATTTTTGTGTGCAACTGGCATATTATGTATGTAAATGTCATATTATCATGACATATACATGAATATACATGAAATATACATGGTATATTTTTTGTTGCATATTTTTTTGTGTAAATTGCACATTTCGCGTGTAAATGACATATTTTGTGAGTAAATGATATAATTTGTGTGTATATGATATATTTTGAGTGTAAATAATAGTTTTGTACATAAATGACATATTTTGTGTAAATGCAGTATTTTCTATGTAAATGGCATATTTGTGTGAAAATGCCAGATTTTATGCATAAATGCCATATTGAGTGTAAAATGTGTGTGTGTGTGTGTGTGTGTGTGTGTGTACTCACCTATTTGTACTCACCTATTTGTGCTTGCGGGGGTTGAGCTTTGGCTCTTTGGTCCCGCCTCTCAACTGTCAATCAACTGGTGTACAGATTCCTGAGCCTACTGGCTCTATCATATCTACACTTGAAACTGTGTATGGAGTCAGCCTCCACCACATCACTGCCTAATGCATTCCATCCGTTAACTACTCTGACACTGAAAAAGTTCCTTCTAACGTCTCTGTGGCTCATGTGGGTACTCAGTTTCCACCTGTGTCCCCTTGTTCGCGTCCCCCCAGTGTTGAATAGTTTGTCCTTGTCTACCCGGTCGATTCCTCTGAGGATTTTGTAGGTTGTGATCATATCTCCCACACACATTGTGATCACACACACACACATCTGTGTGTGTGTGTGTGTGTGTGTGTGTGTGTGTTGTGTGTGTGTGTGTGTGTGTGTGTGTGTGTGTGTGTGTGTGTGTGTGTGTGTGTGTGTGTGTGTTGTGTGTGTGTGTGTGTATACTCACCTAATTGTACTCACCTAATTGTGCTTGCGGGGGTTGAGCTTTGGCTCTTTGGTCCCGCCTCTCAACTGTCAATCAAATGGTGTACAGGTTCCAGAGCCTACTGGGCTCTATCATATCTACATTTAAACTGTGTATGGAGTCAGCCTCCACCACATCGCTTCCTAATGTATTCATACATTAGGAAGTGTGTGTACTAACTAATGTGTGTGTGTGTGTGTGTGTGTGTGTGTGTGTGTGTGTGTGGTGTGTGTGTGTGTGTGTGTGTGTGTGTGTGTGTGTGTGTGTGTACTCACCTAGTTGTACTCACCTAGTTGTGCTTGCTTGCAGGGGTTGAGCTCTGGCTCTTTGGTCCCGCCTCTCAACCGTCAATCAACAGGTGTACAGTTTTCCTGAGCCTAATGGGCTCTATCATATCTACACTTGAAACTGTGTATGGAGTCACAGGGAACTTTGTGGGCGCATCCGATCCCACGATCGTCGTCACCCCTAAATCAACACAACAGGGAACTTTGTGCATTTCGCTGTGCGGCTGCCTAGAGGTCGCTGGTTAATATTTTGCTTTTCCTGTACACTGGGTTACGTTTTGCCTTAAGGCAGTAATATTCAACTGCCCGAATGGTTGTGACGCCTGGTGTCTATATCGCCAAGGGCGGGTTGATAGATTTTCTAGCGGTTTCCGGCTTGTAGGCGTTGAGCGGGGGTCTGGCGCCGACTTGGCGAGAGGTGGTGGGGTCCGGCTTGCGCTGGAGGCTGCTGTGTTCCCTCTGGACGTGGAGGGCGCCTGGCTCTCACTCTGCCGGGGTTGTTACCCTGTGTGTAGTATGGGCCTGCACTGCTGGTGGTATTCGGGTATCGCTAGGTGAGCAGCGCTACTTGGCTTTCTTTTGCCATCTGGCTTGGTTTCATACGGGAAAGTTACTCGAATCTATAATAGCAAATAAAATTCGTCTTCATCTTGAAAAACATAAATTAATAATTGAGTCGCAACATGGTTTTATAAATGGCCGTTCATGTTTAACAAATTTGTTATCTTTTATTCTAGCATAGTTGAGGCAGTTGATAGTGGTAAGGATTGTGATGTTGTGTACCTTGACTTTAGCAAAGCTTTCGATACAGTGCCACATGAAAGACTGATTAAAAAGATAGAGGCTCATGGTATTGGGGGTGCTATATTAAGCTGGATTAGGGCATGGCTATATCAAAGGAAACAGAGAGTTAGTATAAATGGAGTCAAGTCAGAGTGGGAAAATATTGTAAGTGGAGTGCCTCAAGGCTCTGTCTTGGGACCTCTGTTGTTATAATATATATAAATGATTTAGATTCAGGTTTGAGTAGCAACATTTGCAAATTTGC
>WNGS01010124.1:116606-119808 GCA_020271785.1 Procambarus virginalis | reverse complement strand
CATCAACTTGTTGACCTTTGCTCTCAATTCGCTGTAGTGTCCTTCGTTGCCCTTTGGATTTTGTTTGGTCAGAGAGTATGAGGTTCATTTTCGCCACATCCTTATACGTCATCCTTAAGAAAGACGAATATCTGGCGAAAATTCATAAAGCATAAGTTGTGTGTAGATAAACTAAGTCTTTGAAAATGTGATAAGTTTTACGAAACGCGCTCAAGTGTCGCGTCAGACTAGAAATAAAAATGAATTTTGGAGAATTGATTTTTCATTTACCGTCACCAGTAAAAGAAACATAAGGAAAATAGAGAAAATTCGTGTTAGATATTAATCTTACTTTTTCGGTCATATTTTTTTTTTTTGAGATATATACAAGAGTTGTTACATTCTTGTACAGCCACTAGTACGCGTAGCGTTTCGGGCAGGTCCCTGGAATACGATCCCCAGCCGCGAAGAATCGTTTTTTCATCCAAGTACACATTTTACTGTTGCGTTAAACAGAGGCTACAGTTAAGATTTGCGCCCAGTAAATCCTCCCCGGCCAGGATACGAACCCATGACATAGCGCTCGCGTATCGCCAGGCGAGTGTCTTACCACTACACCACGGAGACTGTAAATAAATTTAATAATATATATATATATATATATATATATATATATATATATATATATATATATATATATATATGTATATATAATATATATATCTATATCTAATATATAATATAATATATATCTATATATATATACTATATAACCTGAAAAACTCACACCCCAGAAGTGATCCGAACCCATACTCCCACGGAGCCAACGCAACCTGGTATGTACAGGGGACGCCTTAAACCACTTGACCATCACGACCCGGGGATCATGTAAGGAAGTGATAGCCGAGCTATATGAACCACTCCCCGCCGCACTCGATGGTAATCTTGGGCATAGGCATTTTATCAAATCACCGTCATGTTTTTGGGGGGCAACACAGTGCTGAGTAGCAGCAAACAGTGCAAAAAGACTGAATGGTCCCCAGGACAGAAATACAACTGAAAACTCACAACCCCAGAAGTGACTCGAAACCCATACTCCCAGGAGCAACGCAACTGGTATGGTACCAGGGGGACGCCTTCAAACCACTTGACCCATCATATCCACGACCGGCATAAGGATCTAGGATAGGATCTTTCAGTTGTATCTAGTCCTGGGGACCATTCAGGCTTGTTTTGCATTTGTGTTCCTCACGTGTTGCCCGCAAAAATGAGGGTGATTTGATAAAATGCTATGTCCAAGAATTATCCATCCGAGTCGCGGCGGGGAAGTGGTTCATATAGCCTCGGCTATCCTTCCTTATGTCCGGTCGTGATGGTCAAGTGGTTTAAGGCCGTCCCTGTATGATACCAGTTGCGTTTTGGAGTATGGGTCGAGTCCACTTCTGGGGTGTGAGTTTTCAGTTTGTAATCTAGTCCTGGGACCATTCAGTCTTGTTTGCATATAATATAGTATGATCATACTAGATATAGATAGTACTATATAGATAGTTTCTACTTATGATATTTATTTAACTTATATATATATATACCTATATATATTAATAGATATCATATTATTACTATATGATCTTATACCTATATATATATAGGTGGGGTGACCACCTCGTTGGTGCAATGGATCGGAGACCCACAGCGCTCGAGAAGGAGCAACACAGGAGCATCGTCTTGGAAAAACTTGCATTTAGCCTCTGAATACATAAGAGTGGTTCGCTTCTCCTACCACAGCTGCCCCTCTGTTCTTATGGTGTTATACACGTTATTATGCAAGGGCTATACAGTTAGCATATCTGATTGTATACAAAATGAACATTAAGAGGACACAAAAAGAACGTTGTTCCTAGAGGCTGTGATTTCCTCTGAACTCCTCCGACGTCGGGCAAGAACCGAGAATGCAGCAGTGATTTCCCCCTCTGGATTGCGACAACTGAGGCGCTTGGAAGAAGAAAACGTTGCTGCTCTAGGGTCTCTTGTGGTGTCAATGAGCTTGGACCAAGATCCTTAAGAACCTTCTTGCACTCTCTCCCCATGACAGGTTGGACTAACAAGAACTTTCTCACACATAGAGATGCTATACCGAGATGACTGAACTTTTCAAGACGCTAGTACTCTCGTAGAATGGGTACCGTACTGCACCAATGACCGCCCCTTTCAAAGCTGGAGAAATTGCTGATCTAGGAGCAGCGCCAGAGATCTTTGTACTGCTTAGAATCCAACTCAGTAAAACATCTAAATTACTGTGACCGGCTAAAGAGCCTAATCTGTACTCCCTTGAGCGCAGGCGGGCATGAGATACAAATAATTTACACGTGAAAAATAATGGAGGGGCTGGTCCCAACCAAACCTGCACACAGAAAAAATCACATGAGACCAGAACGACATGGCAGGATGTGCAGAATACTCCGTTGAAAAGCAGAGTGTCAACAGGTCACTCTGAGAAGAGAACTCTATCTACGGTCAGAGGCCACGAGGCACTGTTCAACACGCTTCCACTACACATAAGGGGCATATCTGGCACAACACCTCACCAGTGTTCAAGAGAGAACTGGATAAGACACCTACCACAGGATACCTGATCAACCAGGCATGTGATTCATACGTCAGAGCTGCGAGCAGCCGCGCGTCCAAGCAAGCCTTGGTGATACATCGTCCAGCAACCAGGATGGCCTGGGTCGACGACGGTGCCCGCGAGGACACTAAGCCCCGGAAGCAGCCTCAAGGTAACCAAGGTTGGAGGCCCATAGGGTGTAGACCCTATTGGAACGAGTTTGTACCGATGATCTAATTGCCGCTACTTGGCTGACTTGTCTCCTTGTCTCTTTCTCTGTGTGTCGCCGCGGCTCCATGCTGTGGGCCGTGGATGAGAGGTTGATGTCGTGAGGCAGGCCAGGGTGGAATGCAAGTTAGTAGTCCCATGCCCCACACTGTCTGCCACCCTTCCACGGACGCAGTGTGATTCGTCAGTGTGAATATAGTTATATATATTGCATTTATATACTAATATAATATATACTATATATGGGGATTTGTATAGTATATATATATATAGATAGTATATATATATAGAAACATTTCAATATATACTCATATATATATTACTAAAATATTAATAGATATATATCGTATATATAGTATATGCCATGACTATACTATCTATCTCTCACAT
>WNGS01010124.1:109106-111606 GCA_020271785.1 Procambarus virginalis | reverse complement strand
CTCAGGCGAGACTACGTACATTAATGACGTACATAATGCATAGTGCAATGTGTGTCTGTGACTCTCAGTAAACAGCAGCTCCTTTACTGACTCGTACAACATGTACTTTGTGACCATAACGTATAAAATGTGAAGTACCAGCCGAGAGGACGGTCTTGTGGATTAACGTGACCAGGAGACTTCGTTCTGGCCCCGGTGATTGTGGAGGCTACCAAGCATAATGCTCGTCCCGGTGATTGTGGAGGCTACCGACCTTAATGCTCGGCCCCGTGATTGTGGAGGCTACCAAGCTTAATGCTCGGCCCGGTGATTGTGGAGGTTACCTAGCTTAATGCTCGGCCACGGTGATTGTGGAGGCTACCAACCTTAATGCACGGCGCCGGTGATTCTGGAGGCTACCAAGCTTAATGTTCGGTCACGGTGATTGTGGAGGCTACCAAGCTTAATGCTCGGCCCCGGTGATTGTGGAGGTTACCAAGCTTAATGCTTGGCCACGGTGATTGTGGTGGCTACCAAGCTTAATGCTCGGCATCGGTGATTGTAAAGGCTACCAAGCTTAATGCTCGGCCCCGGTGATTGTAAGGGCTACCAAGCTTAATGCTCGGCCCGGTGATTGTGGAGGTTACCAAGCTTAATGCTCGGCCACGGTGATTGTGGAGGCTACCAAGCTTAATGCTCGTCCCCGGTAATTGTGGAGGCTACCAACCTTAATGCACGGTCCCGGTGATTGTGGAGGCTACCAAGCTTAATGCTCGGCCACGGTGATTGTGGACGCTACCAAGCTTAATGTTCGGCCACGGTGATTGTGAAATCTGCCAAGTTTAATACTCGGTCACGGTGATTGTGTAGGCTACCAAGCTTAATGCTCGTCCCCGGGGATTGTGGAGGCTACCAAGCTTAATGCTCGGCCACGGTGATTGTGGAGGCTACCAAGTTTAATGCTCGGCCCCGGTGATTGTCGAAGCTACCAAACTTAATGCTCGGGGTCGATAGATTGCACTGGCTACCAATATTAATGGTTGGTCACGACTATTGTGATGGCTGCTAAGGTTAATCGTCGTCCAAGATGATTGTGGGGGTTGCCAAAATGAATGGTGGCTTTGATCGTCATATAAGTTCTTCACTACCTATAACTCCCTATTCAGTACTTATACTTCAGTGCTAGAGAGATGTATCAGTTTTAATGCAAGGTATAAAAATAATGTTCTCAAGCTTTCCCACCCCTCTTGATGGAACCATAAGAATGCTGCCCCGGGAGGGAACCATAACTATGCTGCTCCAGGATGGAACCATAAGTATGCACCCCTGGATGGAACCGTAAGTATGCTGCCCCTGGATGAAACCATGTGTATGCTGCCCCGGAGTGAACCATACGTATGCTGCCCCAGGAGGGAGCCTTAACTATGCTGCTGCAGGATGGAACCATAAATATGCTGCCCTGGGATGGAACCATATGTATGCTGCCACGGGATTATCCATAAGTATGCTGCCCCGGGAGGGAACCATAAGTATGCTGCCCCGGGATTTATCCATAAGTATGCTGCCCCGGGAGGGAACCATAAGTTTGCTGCCCAGGCATTTATCCATAAGTATACTGCCCAAAGATGGAACCATAAGTATGCTGCCCGTGACGGAACCATAATTATGCTGTCCCGGGATTTATCCATAAGTATGCTGCCCCGGGATGGAACCTTAAGTATGCTGCCGCGGGATGGAACCATTAGTATGTTGCCCCGTGACGTAACCATAAGTGTGCTGCTCCGGAATTTATCCATAAGTATGCTGCCCGAGATGGAACCATAAGTATGCTGCCCCGAGATTGAACCATAAGTATGCTGCTCCTGGATGGAACCGAAAGTATGCTGCCATTGGATGAAACCATGTGTATCCTGCACCGGGATGGAACCATAAGTATGCTGCCCTGGGATGGAACCATATGTATGCTGCCCTGGTTGGAACCGTAAGTATGCTGCCCCTGCAAGAAACCATGTGTATGCTGCCACGGGATGGAACCATAAGTATACTGCTCCGAGATGGAACCATAAGTATGCTGCCCCGGAATGGAACAATAATTATGCTGCCCCGAGATGGAACCATAAATATGCTGACCCAGGATGGAACAATAAGATGCTGCCCAGGATGGAACCATAAGTGAGCTGCCTCGGGATGGACCCATAAGTATGCTAAGCCGGGTGGAACCATAAGTATGCTGCCCCGGATGGAACCATAAGTATGCTGCCCCAGGATGGTACCAACAGTATGCTGCCCCGCGATAAAAAATAAGTATGCTACTCCGGGATTTATCCATAAGGAAGCTGCCCCGGGATGGAACGACAAGTATGCTGCCTCGGGATGCAACCATAAGTATGCTGCTTCGGGATGGAAACATAGTATGCTGCCACGGGATGGAACCATAAGAATGTTGCCCCGGGATTGAACCATAAGTATGCTGCCCCGGGATGGGACCATAAGCATTCTACCCGAGATGGAACCATAAGTT
>WNGS01010124.1:60467-108106 GCA_020271785.1 Procambarus virginalis | reverse complement strand
TGTGTAGAGTAGGCTGTGAGTGTAGAGTAGGTTGTAAGTGTAGAGTTGGATGTGAGTGTAGAGCACGAAATGAGTGAAGAGTAGGCTGTGACGTGTAGAGTAGGCTGTGAATGTAGAGGAGGCTGTAAGTGTAGAGTAGGCTGTGAGTGTAGAGTAGGCTGTGAATGTAAAGTAGGCTGAAAGTGTAGAGTAGGCTGTGAATGTAAAGTAGGCTGAAAGTGTAGAGTAGGCTGTGAATGTAAAGTAGGCTGAAAGTGTAGAGTAGGCTGTGAATGTAAAGTAGGCTGAAAGTGTAGAGTAGGCTGTGAATGTAAAGTAGGCTGAAAGTGTAGAGTAGGCTGTGAGTGAAGAGTAGGCTGTGAGTGAAGAGTAGGCTGTGAGTGTAGAGTCGGCTGTGAGTATAGAGTCGGCTGTGAGTGTAGAGTCGGCTGTGAGTGTAGAGTAGGGTGTGAGTGTGAAGAGTAGGCTGTCAATGTAGAGTAGGGTTTAGAGTTGAGTGAAGAGTAGGCTGTGAGTGAAGAGTAGGCTGTGAGTGTAGAGTAGGCTGTGAGTGTAGAGCAGGCTGTGAGTGAAGAGTAGGCTGTGGCGTAGAGTACGCTTTGAGTGAAGAGTAGGCTGTGAGTGAAGAATAGGCTGTGAGTAGAGAGTAGGCTGTGAGTGAAGAGTAGGCTGTGAGTGAAGAATAGGCTGTGAGTAGAGAGTAGGCTTGTGAGTGTTGAGTAGGCTGTGTGTGTAGAGTACGCTTTAAGTGAAGAGTAGGTTGTGAGTGTAGAGTAGGTTGTGAGTGTAGAGTAGGTTGAGTGTAGAGTAGGTTGTGAGTGTAGAGTAGGTTGTGAGTGTAGAGTAGGTTGTGAGTGTGGAGTAGGGTGTGAGTGTGGAGTCGGGTGTGAGTGTGGAGTCGGGTGTGAGTGTGGAGTCGGGTGAGTGTGAGTCGGGTGTGAGTGTGGAGTCGGGTGTGAGTGTGGAGTCGGGTGTGAGTGTGGAGTCGGGTGTGAGTGTGGAGTCGGGTGTGAGTGTGGAGTCGGGGTGAGTGTGGAGTCGGGTGGAGATTGTAGAGTCGGGTGTGAGTGTAGTGTAGAGTCGGGTGTGAGTGTAGAGTCGGGTGTGAGTGAGAGGTCGGGTGTGAGTGTAGAGTCGGGTGTGAGTGTAGAGTCGGGTGTGAGTGTAGAGTCGGGTGTGAGTGTAGAGTAGGCTGTGAGTGTAGAGTAGGTTGTGAGCGTAGAGTAGGATGTGACGAATTGAACAGGAGCCAGCCTGGATGATTGATGTGACAGGAGCGAGCCTGGTTGAAGGATTGGACAGGAGCCAGTCTGATTGATTAAGAAGACATAAGCCAGCCTGGATGATGGATGACACAGAAGCCAGCCTGGATGATTGATAGGACAGGAGCCAGCCTCTATGACGGATGGGACAGTAGCCAGCCTCTATGATGAATGGGACAGGAGCCAGCCTCTATGAGGGATGGGACAGGAGCCAGCCTCTATGATGAATGGGACAGGAGCCAGCCTCTATGAGGGATGGGACAGGAGCCAGCCTCTATGATGAATGGGACAGGAGCCAGCCTCTATAAGGGATGGGACAGTAGCCAGCCTCTATGATGAATGGAACAGGAGCCAGCCTCTATGAGGGATGGGACAGGAGCCAGCCTCTTTGATGGATGGGACTGAAGTCAGTCTATCTGATGGATGGGATAGGAGCCAGACTGGATGATGGATGGGACAGTAGCCTGCCTGTATGATGGATGGGACAGGAGCCAGCCTCTATGATGGATGGGACAGACGCCAGTCTGAATGGAGAATGAAACAGTAGCCAGCCTAGATAATGGATTAAATTGTAGCCAGATTGGATGTGGAATGAAACAGTAGCCAACCTGGAT
Source organism: Procambarus virginalis (assembly GCA_020271785.1). Taxonomy (NCBI): domain Eukaryota; kingdom Metazoa; phylum Arthropoda; class Malacostraca; order Decapoda; family Cambaridae; genus Procambarus; species Procambarus virginalis. The sequence continues at coordinate 106,230 of WNGS01010124.1, read as the reverse complement.
GATGGATGAGACACGAACCAGGCTGGATGATGGATGAGACCGGTGGCAGCCTAGAAAATGGATGGGACAGGAGCCAGTCTGGATGATGGATGGGACAGTAGCCAGCCTCTATGATAGGTGGGACAGTAGGCATCCTCTATGATGGATGGAAAAGACGCCTGTCTGAATGAAGAATGAAACAGTACCCAGCCTGGATACTGGATGGTACACAAGCCAGCTTGGATGATTGATTGAATAGGAGCCAGCCTGGATGATGTATGGGATGGAAGCCAGCATGGATGATTGATGGAACAGGAGCCAGTTTGGATGATGGATGTGAATGGAGCCAGCATGGATGATGGATGGTACAGACGCTAGAATGGATGATTGATTGAACATTAGATAGCCGGGATGATGGATGGGGCAGGAGCCAGCATGGATGATGGACAGTACAGAAGCCAGCATGGATGATTGATTGAGAAGGAGCCAGCTATGATGGATGGGACAGGAACCTGCCTGGTTGACTGATAGCATAGGAACCAGCGTGGATGATGGATGGGACAAGAACAAGCGTGGATGATGGATGGTACAGGAACCAGCCTGGATGATGTATGGGACAGGATCAAGACTGGATGATGGATGGGACACGAGCCAGCAAGGATAATGAATGGGACATGAGCCAACCTGGATGATTAATAGGATTGGAGCCATTCTGGACGATGAATTGGACAGAAGCCAGCCTGGATGTTTCATAGGACAAGAACCAGCTTGGATGATGGATGGTACAGAAGCCAGCCTGAATGATGGATGAAACAGGAGCCTGCTTGGATGATGGATAGTACAGGAGCAAACTTGGATGATGGATGGGATAGAAGCCAACTTGTATGATAGATGGGACAGAAGGCAGTTTGTTTGATTGATAGGTCATGAGCAAGAATGGATGATAGATTGGACAGGAGCCAGCTTGGATAATGGGTGGGACCGGAGCCAGCCTGGATGATCGATGGGACAGAAACCAGCCTGCATGATTGATGATACAGGTGCCAGACAGGATGATGGATGGGACAGGAGCAAGCTTGGGTGATGATTTGGACAGAAGCCAGCCTGAAAGTTTGATGTGACAGGAGCAAGCCTGGATAATGGATGGGACAGGAGCCAGCCGGGATGATTGACGTGACTGGACCAGACTGATTGATAATGGGACATAAGCCTGCTTGGATGATGGATGACACAGAAACCAGCATCAATGATGGAAGGGATTGTAGCCAGCCTGTATGATGGATGGGACAGTAGTCATCCTCTATGATGGATGGTACAGGAGCCAGCCTGAATGATGGGTGGTACACGAACCATCCTGGATGATTGATTTGACTGAAGGCAGCCTGTTTGAAGGATGGGACGGGAGCCAGCCTGGATGATGGATGGGACAGAAGCCAGCACGGATGATTGATTTAACTGGAGCCAGCCGGATGATGGATGGAACAGAAGCCAGTCTGGATGATGGATGGAACAGGAGCTAGCCAGGATGACGGATGGTACAGGACCCAGCCTGGATGATGGAAGGGACAGGATCAAGCCTGGATGATGGCTGGGACACCAGCCATCAAGGATAATGGATTGAAGAGAAGCCTGCCTGTATGATTAATACGACAGGACCGATCATGGATGATGGATTGGACCGATGCAACCCTGAATGTTTGATGGGACAAGAACCAGTTTGAATGATGGATGATGCAAAAGCCAGCCTGGATGATGGATGGGACAGGAGCCAGTCCTCATTGACTGAGGGGACATAAGCCAGCCTGGATGATGGATGATACAGACGCCAGCCTGGATGATGTATGGGACAGAAGCCATCCTCTATGATGTATGGGACAGGAGCCAGCCTCTATGATGGATTGGACTGAAATCAGCCTCTATGATGGATGGGACAGTTGCCAGCCTCTATGATGGATAAAACAATAGCCTGCCTCTATGATGGATGGGACAATAGCCAATCTCTATGATGGATGGGACAGTAGCCAGCTTGTATGATGGATGGGACAGTAGCAGCCTCTATGATGGATGGGACAGGAGCCAGCCTGTATGATGGATGGGACAGGAGCCAGCCTCTATGATGGATGGGACCATTGCCAGCCTCTATGATGGATGGGACAGGAGCCAGCCTCTATGATGGATGGGGCAGGAGCCAGCCTCTATGATGGATGGGGCAGGAGCCAGCCTCTATGATGGATGGGGCAGGAGCCAGCCTCTATGATGGATGGGACAGGAGCCAGCCTCTATGATGGATAGGACAGGAGCCAGCCTCTATGATGGATGGGACCATTGCCAGCCTCTATGATGGATGGGACCATGCCAGCCTCTATGATGGATGGGACAGGAGCCAGTCTGAATGATTGATAGTACAGGAGCCAGCTTGAATAATGGTTGGGATAGGAGCCAACCTGGATGATGGATGGGACAGAAGCCAGTTTAGTTGATGAATAGGTCATGAGCTAATATGGATGATGGATGGGACAGGAGCAAGCCTGGATGATGGACGGAACATGAGCCAGCCAAGATTGTGGATGGGACAGGATCAAGCCAGGATGATGGATGGGACAGGATCAAGACTGGATGATGGATTGGACACGAGCCAGCAAGGATAATGAATGGGACATAAGCCAGCTTGGATGATGGATGGGACAGGAGCCAGTCTGGATGAGGGATGTGACAGAACCAGCATGGAAGATTGATGGAACAGGAGCCAGCCGGGATGATTAATGGGATTGAAGCAAGCTTGCATGGTGGATTTGACAAAAGCAAGCCAGGATGATGAATGGTACAGCAGACAGCCTGGATGATGGATGGGACAGGAGCCTGCCTGCATGACTGATGGAATAGGAACCAGCCTGGATGATGAAAGGGACAGGAGAAAGCCTGGATGATGGATGGAAATCCAACAATCCTGCATGATTGATGGGACATGAGCCAGCCTGGATTGTGGATGGGACAGAAGCAAGCAATGATCATGGATGGGATAGGAACTAACAAGGATGATGGATGGGACAGGAGCCAGGCAGGATGAGGGATTGTACAGGAGCCAGCCTAGATGATGGATGGGACAGGATCAAGACTGGATGAGAAACGAGCCAACAAGGATACTTAATGGGACTTAAGTAAGCCTGGATGATGGATGGGACAAGAGCCAACCTGGATGATAAATAATCATCCAGGATGATAAATACATCAAATACAGGATGGGACACTAGCAATCCTGAATGATGGATGGGACAGAAGCCCGCCTCCATAGTGGATGGGACAGTAACAAGCCTACATGATGGATGGGACAGTAGCCATCCTCTATGATGGATGGGAAAATAGCCAGATTCTTTGATGTATTGGACAGTAGTCCGCCTCTATGATCGATGGGACAGGCGCCAGCCTCTGTGATGAACGGTACAGTAGCCATCCTCAATGATGGATGGGACAGTAGTCAGCCTCAATGATGGATGGGACAGTAGTCATCCTCTATGATGGATGGGACAGGAGCCAGTCTCTATGATGGATGGGACAGTAGCCAGCCTCTTATGATGGATGGGACACGAGCAAGCCTCAATGAGGGATGGGACAGTAGTCATCCTCTATGATGGATAGGACAGGACCCAGCCTCTATGAAGAATGGGAAAGTAGCCAGCCTCAATGAGGGATGGGACAGTAGTCATCCTCTATGATGGATAGGACAGGACCCAGCCTCTATGAAGAATGGGAAAGTAGCCAGCCTCAATGAGGGATGGGACAGTAGTCATCCTCTATGATGGATGTGCCAGTAGACAGCCTCTATGATGGATGGGACAGTAGCCAGCCTCTATGATGGATGGGACATGAGCCAGCCTCTATGATAGATGGGACAGTAGCTAGCCTCTATGATGGATGGGACAATAGCCAGCCTCTATATTGGATGGGACAAAAGCCAGCCTCTATAATGGATGGGACAGTAGCCAGCCTCTATAATGGATGGGACAGTAGCCAGCCTCTATAATGGATGGGACAGTAGCCAGCCTCTATGATGGATGGGACAATAACCAGCCTCTATGATGGATGGGACAATAGCCAGCCTCTATATTGGATGGGACAAAGCCAGCCTCTTTGATGGATGGGCCAGTAGCCAGACTTTATGATGGATGGGACAATAGCCAGCCTCTTTGATGGATGGGCCAGTAGCCAGACTGTATGATGGATGGGCGGGCCAGTAGCCAGACTGTATGATAAATGGGACAGGAGCCACTCTCTATGATGGATGGGACAGTAGTCATCCTCTATGATGGATGGGAAAGTAGTCCGCCTCGATGACGGAAGGGACAGTAGTCCGCCTCTATGATGGATAAGATAGAAGCCAGCCTCTATTATGGATGGGACAGGAACCCGCCTCTATGACTGATGGGACAGGAGTCAGCCTTTTTATGGATAGGATCTGAGCCAGAGTCTATGATGGATGGGACAGGAGCCAGCCTCTATGATGGATAGAACAGTAGCCAGCCTCGATGAAGAATGGGACAGTAGCTAGCTTCGATGATGGATGGGGAAGTAGCCAGCCTCTATGAGGGATGGGACAATAGCCACCCTCTCTGGCGTATGGGACAGTAGCCAGCCTCTATGATGGATGGGACAGTAGCCAGCCTCTAAGATGGAAGGGACAGGAGCCAGTCTGGATGATTGATGGGACAGCAGGCACCTTGGATGATGGATAGTACGAGAGCCTGCTTGGATGATGGTGGGATAGGAGCCAAATTGGATGATGAATGGGACCGAAGCCAGTTTAGTTGATAAATAGGTCATGAGCAAATATGGATGATGGTTGGGACAGGGGCAAACCTGGATGATGGATTGGACATGAGCCAGCGTAGATTGTGGATGGGACAGGATCAAGCCAGGATGATGGATGGAATAGCATCAAGACTGGATGATGGATAGCACACGAGCAAGGAAGGATAATGGATGTGACATAATCTAGCCTGGACGATGGATGGGACAGGAGCTAGTCTGAATGATGGATGTGAAAGAAGCCAGCATGGATGACTGATGGAACAGGAGCCAGATTCGATTATGGATGGGACAGGAGCATGCCTGGATGATGGATGGGACAGGAGCAAGCCTGGATTGTGGATTGGACAGGACCAAGCCTGGATGATGGATGGGACAGGAGCCATCAATGATAATTGATGGGACAGGAGCCACACAGGATGATGGATTGTACAAGAGCCAGCCTGGATGATGGATGGGACAGGATCAAGACCGGATGACGGATGGGACACAAGCCGGCCTGGATGATGGATGAAACAGAAGCCAGCCTGGGTGATTGATGGGACATATGCCAGTTCTGGATGATTGATGGAATTGTAGGCAGTCTGGATGATTGATGGGACAGAAACCAACTTGGATGATGGATAGTACAGGAGCCAGCTTTGATAATGGATGGGATAGGAGCCAGCCTGGATGATAGATGGGATAGAAAACAGTTTAGTTAACGGATAGGTCATGAGCAAGCATGGATGATGAATGGGACAGGAGCCAGCCTGAATGATGGATGGGAAAGGAGCCAGCCAAGATGATGGATGGGAAAGGAGCCAACCTGGATGATGGTTGGGACAGAAGCCAGCCTTCATGATTGATAGTACTGGAGCCAGCATGGATGATGGATGGGAAAGGAGCCAGCTTGGATGATTGATTTGCCAGGAGCGAGCCTGGATGAATCATGGGACAGGAGCCAGCCTCATTGTTTGAGGGGACATAAGCCAGCCTTGATGATGGAAGATACAGAAGCCAGCCAGGATGATGGATTTGTCAGGAGCCAGCCTCTATGATTGATTCGACTGAAGTCAGCCTCTCTGGTGGATGAGACAGGAGCCAGCCTCTATGATGGATGGGACAGGAGCCAGTCTCTATGATGAATGAGACAATAGCCAACCTCTATACATAGATGGGACAGGAGCCAGCCTCTATGATTGTTGGGACAGGAGCCAGACTCTATGATGGATGGGACAGGAGCCCGCCTCTATGATGGATGGAAATGGAGCCAGCCTTATTGATGGATGGGACAGTTGCCACCCTCTATGATGGATGTGACAGGAACCAGCCTGGATGGCCGATGGTACAAGAGCCATCCAGGATGATAGGTGGGTCAGGAGCCAGCCTGAATGATGGATGGTACAGGAGAAAGCCTATATAATGGATGCGATAGTAGCCATCGTGTAGGACGGAATGGACATTAGTCAGGCTCCATGATCGATGGAACAGTAGCCAGCCTCCATGATGGATGGGACAGTAGCTCTCCTGAATGATGGATGGGACAGTAGCCAGACTCTATGATGGGTGTGCCAATAGCCAGTCTCTATGATGGATAGGACAGTAGCCCGCCTCTATGATGTCTGGGACAGAAGCCAGCCTCTATGACGGATGGGACAGTAGCCAGCCTCTATGATGGATATGACAGTAGCCAGCCTCTATGATGGATGGGACAGTAATCATCTCTATGGTGGATGGGACAGGAACCAGCTCTATGATGGATGGGACAATAGCTAGCTCCATAATGGATGGACAGTAGCCAGCCTCTATGATGGATGGGACAGTAGCCAGCCTCTATGATGGATGGGACAGTAGCCAGCTCTATGATGGATGGGACAGTAGACAGCCTCAATGATGGATGGGACAGTAGGCAGACTGGATGACAGATGGTACAGGAGCCAGCCTATATGATGGATGGGACAGGAGCCAGCCAGGATGATATATGGGACAGGAAACAGCCTCTATAATGGATGGGACAGTAGCCATCTAAATGATGGATGGGAGAGTAGCCATCCTCTATAATGGATGGACAGTAGTCGATCTCTATGATGAATGGGACAGGAGCCCGCCTTATGATGGATGGAACTGGAGCCAGCCTCTATGATGGATGGGACAGGTGCCAGCCTGGATGATGGATGTAACAGGAGCCAGCCTGGATGGCGGATGGTACAGGAGTCATCCAGGATGATAGATGGGACAGGAGCCAGCCTGGATGATGGATGGTACAGGAGACAGCCTCTATGATGGATGGTTATCTTGAGGTTATCTTGAGATGATTTCTGGGCTTTTTAGTGTCCCCGCGGCCCGGTCCTCGACCAGCCCTCCACCCCCAGGAAGCAGCCCGTGACAGCTGACAACACCCAGTACCTACTTTACTGCTAGGTAACAGGGGCATAGGGTGAAAGAAACTCTGCCCTTGTTTCTTTCCGGCGCCTGGGATCGAACCCTGGACCACAGGATCACAAGTCCAGCGTGCTGTCCGCTCGGCTGACCGGCTCCCTGGAGGGACAGTAGCCATCCTCTATGTCGGAATGGACAGTAGTCAGCCTCTATGATCGATGGAACAGTAGCCAGCCACCATGATGGATGGGACAGTAGCCCGCCACCATGATGGATAGGAGAGTAGCCTGCCACTATGATGGATAGAACAGGAGCCAGCCTCTATGACGAATGTGACAGTAGCCAGCCTCTATGATGGATAGAACAGGAGCCAGCCTCTATGACGAATGTGACAGTAGCCAGCCTCTATGATGGATAGAACAGGAGCCAGCCTCTATGATGGATAGAACAGGAGCCAGCCTCTATGATGGATGGGACAGTAGCCAGCCTCTATGATGGATGGGACAGTAGCCATCCTCTATGATGGATGGGACAGGAGCCAGCCTCTATGATGGATGGGGCAGTAGTCATCCTCTATGATGGATGAGACAGTAGTCATCCTCTATGATGGATGGGACAGTAGTCATCCTCTATGATGGATGGGACAGGAGCCAGCCTCTATGATGGATGGGACAGTAGTCATCCTCTATGATGGATGGGACAGTAGTCATCCTCTATGATGGATGGGACAGGAGCCAGCCTCTATGATGGATGGGACAGGAGCCAGCCTCTATGACGAATGGGACAGTAGCCAGCCACTATGATGGATAGAACAGGAGCCAGCCTCTATGACGAATGTGACAGTAGCCAGCCTCTATGATGGATGGGACAGTAGCCAGCCTCTATGATGGATGGGACAGTAGCCATCCTCTATGATGGATGGGACAGGAGCCAGCCTCTATGATGGATGGGGCAGTAGTCATCCTCTATGATGGATGAGACAGTAGTCATCCTCTATGATGGATGGGACAGTAATCATCCTCTATGATGGATGGGACAGGAGCCAGCCTCTATGATGGATGGGACAGTAGTCATCCTCTATGATGGATGGGACAGTAGTCATCCTCTATGATGGATGGGACAGTAGTCATCCTCTATGATGGATGGGACAGGAGCTAGCCTCTATGATGGATGGGACAGGAGCCAGCCTCTATGACGAATGGGACAGTAGCCAGCCACTATGATGGATAGAACAGGAGCCAGCCTCTATGACGAATGTGACAGTAGCCAGCCTCTATGATGGATGGGACAGTAGCCAGCCTCTATGATGGATGGGACAGTAGCCATCCTCTATGATGGATGGGACAGTAGCCAGCCTCTATGACGGATGGGACAGTAGTCAGCCTCTATGATGGATGGGACAGTAGTCATCCTCTATGATGGATGGGACAGTAGCCATCCTCTATGATGGATGGGACAGTAGCCAGCCTCTATGATGGATGGGGCAGTAGTCATCCTCTATGATGGATGGGACAGTAGTCATCCTCTATGATGGATGGGACAGTAGTCATCCTCTATGATGGATGGGACAGTAGCCAGCCTCTATGATGGATGGGACAGTAGTCATCCTCTATGATGGATGGGACAGTAGTCATCCTCTATGATGGATGGGACAGTAGTCATCCTCTATGATGGATGGGACAGTAGTCAGCCTCTATGATGGATGGGACAGTAGTCATCCTCTATGATGGATGGGACAGTAGCCAGCTTCTATGATGGATGGGACAATATCCAGCCTCTATGATGGATGGGACAGTAGCCAGCCTCTATGATGGATGGTTATCTTGAGGTTATCTTGAGATGATTTCTGGGCTTTTTAGTGTCCCCGCGGCCCGGTCCTCGACCAGCCCTCCACCCCCCAGGAAGCAGCCCGTGACAGCTGACTAACACCCAGGTACCTACTTTACTGCTAGGTAACAGGGGCATAGGGTGAAAGAAACTCTGCCCATTGTTTCTTTCCGGCGCCTGGGATCGAACCCTGGACCACAGGATCACAAGTCCAGCGTGCTGTCCGCTCGGCTGACCGGCTCCCTGGATGGGACAGTAGCCATCCTCTATGTCGGAATGGACAGTAGTCAGCCTCTATGATCGATGGAACAGTAGCCAGCCACCATGATGGATGGGACAGTAGCCCGCCACCATGATGGATAGGAGAGTAGCCTGCCACTATGATGGATAGAACAGGAGCCAGCCTCTATGACGAATGTGACAGTAGCCAGCCTCTATGATGGATAGAACAGGAGCCAGCCTCTATGACGAATGTGACAGTAGCCAGCCTCTATGATGGATAGAACAGGAGCCAGCCTCTATGATGGATAGAACAGGAGCCAGCCTCTATGATGGATGGGACAGTAGCCAGCCTCTATGATGGATGGGACAGGAGCCAGCCTCTATGATGGATGGGGCAGTAGCCATCCTCTATGATGGATGAGACAGTAGTCATCCTCTATGATGGATGGGACAGTAGCCATCCTCTATGATGGATGGGACAGGAGCCAGCCTCTATGATGGATGGGACAGTAGTCATCCTCTATGATGGATGGGACAGTAGTCATCCTCTATGATGGATGGGACAGTAGTCATCCTCTATGATGGATGGGACAGGAGCCAGCCTCTATGATGGATGGGACAGGAGTCAGCCTCTATGACGAATGTGACAGTAGCCAGCCTCTATGATGGATGGAACAGGAGTCATCCTCTATGACGAATGGGACAGTAGCCAGCCTCTATGATGGATAGAACAGGAGCCAGCCTCTATGACGAATGGGACAGTAGCCAGCCACTATGATGGATAGAACAGGAGCCAGCCTCTATGACGAATGTGACAGTAGCCAGCCTCTATGATGGATAGAACAGGAGCCAGCCTCTATGATGGATAGAACAGTAGCCAGCCTCTATGATGGATGGGACAGTAGCCAGCCTCTATGATGGATGGGACAGTAGCCATCCTCTATGATGGATGGGACAGGAGCCAGCCTCTATGATGGATGGGGCAGTAGTCATCCTCTATGATGGATGAGACAGTAGTCATCCTCTATGATGGATGGGACAGTAGTCATCCTCTATGATGGATGGGACAGGAGCCAGCCTCTATGATGGATGGGACAGTAGTCATCCTCTATGATGGATGGGACAGTAGTCATCCTCTATGATGGATGGGACAGTAGTCATCCTCTATGATGGATGGGACAGGAGCCAGCCTCTATGATGGATGGGACAGGAGCCAGCCTCTATGACGAATGGGACAGTAGCCAGCCACTATGATGGATAGAACAGGAGCCAGCCTCTATGACGAATGTGACAGTAGCCAGCCTCTATGATGGATGGGACAGTAGCCAGCCTCTATGATGGATGGGACAGTAGCCATCCTCTATGATGGATGGGACAGGAGCCAGCCTCTATGATGGATGGGGCAGTAGTCATCCTCTATGATGGATGAGACAGTAGTCATCCTCTATGATGGATGGGACAGTAGTCATCCTCTATGATGGATGGGACAGGAGCCAGCCTCTATGATGGATGGGACAGTAGTCATCCTCTATGATGGATGGGACAGTAGTCATCCTCTATGATGGATGGGACAGTAGTCATCCTCTATGATGGATGGGACAGTAGCCAGCTTCTATGATGGATGGGACAATATCCAGCCTCTATGATGGATGGGACAGTAGCCAGCCTCTATGATGGATGGTTATCTTGAGGTTATCTTGAGATGATTTCTGGGCTTTTTAGTGTCCCCGCGGCCCGGTCCTCGACCAGCCCTCCACCCCCCAGGAAGCAGCCCGTGACAGCTGACTAACACCCAGGTACCTACTTTACTGCTAGGTAACAGGGGCATAGGGTGAAAGAAACTCTGCCCATTGTTTCTTTCCGGCGCCTGGGATCGAACCCTGGACCACAGGATCACAAGTCCAGCGTGCTGTCCGCTCGGCTGACCGGCTCCCTGGATGGGACAGTAGCCATCCTCTATGTCGGAATGGACAGTAGTCAGCCTCTATGATCGATGGAACAGTAGCCAGCCACCATGATGGATGGGACAGTAGCCCGCCACCATGATGGATAGGAGAGTAGCCTGCCACTATGATGGATAGAACAGGAGCCAGCCTCTATGACGAATGTGACAGTAGCCAGCCTCTATGATGGATAGAACAGGAGCCAGCCTCTATGACGAATGTGACAGTAGCCAGCCTCTATGATGGATAGAACAGGAGCCAGCCTTTATGACGAATGTGACAGTAGCCAGCCTCTATGATGGATAGAACAGGAGCCAGCCTCTATGACGAATGTGACAGTAGCCAGCCTCTATGATGGATAGAACAGGAGCCAGCCTCTATGATGGATAGAACAGGAGCCAGCCTCTATGACGAATGTGACAGTAGCCAGCCTCTATGATGGATGGGACAGTAGCCAGCCTCTATGATGGATGGGACAGTAGCCATCCTCTATGATGGATGGGACAGGAGCCAGCCTCTATGATGGATGGGGCAGTAGTCATCCTCTATGATGGATGAGACAGTAGTCATCCTCTATGATGGATGGGACAGTAGTCATCCTCTATGATGGATGGGACAGGAGCCAGCCTCTATGATGGATGGGACAGTAGTCATCCTCTATGATGGATGGGACAGTAGTCATCCTCTATGATGGATGGGACAGTAGTCATCCTCTATGATGGATGGGACAGGAGCCAGCCTCTATGATGGATGGGACAGGAGCCAGCCTCTATGACGAATGGGACAGTAGCCAGCCACTATGATGGATAGAACAGGAGCCAGCCTCTATGACGAATGTGACAGTAGCCAACCTCTATGATGGATGGGACAGTAGCCATCCTCTATGATGGATGGGACAGTAGCCATCCTCTATGATGGATGGGACAGGAGCCAGCCTCTATGATGGATGGGGCAGTAGTCATCCTCTATGATGGATGGGACAGTAGTCATCCTCTATGATGGATGGGACAGGAGCCAGCCTCTATGATGGATAGAACAGGAGCCAGCCTTTATGACGAATGTGACAGTAGCCAGCCTCTATGGTGGATAGAACAGGAGCCAGCCTCTATGACGAATGTGACAGTAGCCAGCCTCTATGATGGATAGAACAGGAGCCAGCCTCTATGATGGATAGAACAGGAGCCAGCCTCTATGACGAATGTGACAGTAGCCAGCCTCTATGATGGATGGGACAGTAGCCAGCCTCTATGATGGATGGGACAGTAGCCATCCTCTATGATGGATGGGACAGGAGCCAGCCTCTATGATGGACGGGGCAGTAGTCATCCTCTATGATGGATGAGACAGTAGTCATCCTTATGATGGATGGGACAGTAGTCATCCTCTATGATGGATGGGACAGGAGCCAGCCTCTATGATGGATGGGACAGTAGTCATCCTCTATGATGGATGGGACAGTAGTCATCCTCTATGATGGATGGGACAGTAGTCATCCTCTATGATGGATGGGACAGTAGTCATCCTCTATGATGGATGGGACAGGAGCCAGCCTCTATGATGGATGGACAGGAGCCAGCCTCTATGACGAATGGGACAGTAGCCAGCCACTATGATGGATAGAACAGGAGCCAGCCTCTATGACGAATGTGACAGTAGCCAGCCTCTATGATGGATGGGACAGTAGCCATCCTCTATGATGGATGGGACAGTAGCCATCCTCTATGATGGATGGGACAGGAGCCAGCCTCTATGATGGATGGGACAGTAGTCATCCTCTATGATGGATGGGACAGTAGCCAGCCTCTATGATGGATGGGACAGGAGCCAGCCTCTATGATGGATGGGGCAGTAGTCATCCTCTATGATGGATGGGACAGTAGTCATCCTCTATGATGGATGGGACAGTAGTCATCCTCTATGATGGATGGGACAGTAGTCATCCTCTATGATGGATGGGACAATATCCAGCCTCTATGATGGATGGGACAGTAGCCAGCCTCTATGATGGATGGGACAGGACTCAGCCTCTAGGATGGATGGAACAGTAGCCAGCTTCTATGATGGATGGGACAGTAGCCAGACTCAATGATGGATGGAACAGGAACCCGCCTCTATGATTGATGGGATAGGAGTTAGCCTCTATGATGGATGAAACAGTAGTCAGCCTCTATGATGGATGGAACAGTAGCCAGCTTCTATGATTGATGGGACAGTAGCTAGACTCTATGATAAATGGGACATGAGCCAGCCTCTGTAATGGATAGTACAATAGTCAGCCTATATGAAGGATGGGACAATAGCCAGCCTCTATGATGGATGGGACAGTATCCAGCCTCTGTGATGGATATGACAGTAGCCAGCCTCTATGACGGACGGGAAAGTAGCCAGACTCTATGATAGATGGGGCAGGAACCCGGCTCTATGACTGATGGGACAGGAGTCAGCCTCTATGATGGATGGGACAGGAGCCAGCCTTTATGATGGGTGGGACAATATCCAATCTGGATGATTGATGTGACAGCTGGCAGCTTGGATGATGGATAGTACAGGAGCCAGCTTGAATGACTGTTGGGATAGGAGCCAGCTTGAATGACTGTTGGGATAGGAGCCATCCTGGATGATGAATGGGACAGAAGTCAATTTAGTTGATGAATAAGTGTTGAGCTAATGTGGATGATGGATGGGACAGGAGCAAGTCTGGGTGATGGATGGGACATGAGCCAGCCTAGATTGTAGATGTGACAGGATCAAGCCAGAATGATGGATGGGACAGGATCAAGACTTGATGATGGATAGGACACGAACCAACAAGGATAATGAATGGGACAGAAGCGAGCCTGCATGATGGATGGGACAGGAGCCAGTCTGGAAGATGGATGTGACAGAAGCCAGCATGGATGATTGATGGAACAGGAGCCAGTTTGGATGATGGATGCGAATGGAGCCAGCATAGATGATAGATGCTACAGAGCCAGCATGGATGATTGAACAGAAGCCAGCCTGGATGATGGATGGGATAAAAGCCACCTTGGATGATGGATGGGACAGGAGCAAGCCTGGATGGTGGATGGTACAGCAGCCAGCCTGGATGATGGCGGGGACAAGGAGCCTGCCTGGATGACTGATGGCATAGGAACCAGACTGGATGATGGATGGACCGGAGCAAGCCTGGATGATGGATGGGAATCCAGCAATCCTGGATGATTGACGGGACATGAGCCAGCCTGGATTTTTAATGGGACAGGAGCCAGCAATGATAATGGATGGGACAGGAGCCAGCCAGGATAATGGGTGGGACAGGAGCGAGGCAGGATAATGGATTGAACAAGAGCCAGCCTGGATGATGGATGGGACAGGATCAAGACTGGATGATGGATGGGACAGGATCAAGACTGGATGATGGATGGGACACGAGCCAGCAAGGATAATGAATGCGACATAAGTAAGCCTGGATGATGGATGGAACACGAACCAGCCTCTATGATGAATCGGACAGTAGCCAGCCTCTATGCTGAATCGGACAGTAGCCAGCCTCTATGACGGATGGGACAATAGCCAGTCTCCATGATGGATGGGACAGGTGCCAGATTCTTTGATGGATGGGACAGTAGTCAGCCTTTATGACGAATGGGACAGTAGTCAGCCTTTATGACGAATGGGACAGCAGCCAGCCTCTATGATGGATGGGACAGTAGTCAGCCTCTATGATGGCTGGGACAGTAGCCAGCCTCTATGATGGATGGGACAATAGCCAGCCTCTATGATGGATGGGACAATAGCCAGCCTCTATGATGGATGGGACAGTAGCCAGCCTCTATGATGATGGGACAGTAGACAGCCTCTGTGATGGACGGAACAATAGCCAGCCTTTTTGATGGATGAGTCAGTACCCAGACTCTATGATAAATATGGGACAGGAGCCAGCCTCTATGATGGATAGGACAGTAGTCAGCCTCTATGATGGATGGGACAGGAGCCAGCCTCTATGATGGATGGGACGGTAACCACCCTCTTTGATGGATAGAAAAGTAGTCCGCCTCGATGATGAATGGGACAGTATTCCGCCTCGATGATGGATGGAGCATCAGCCAGCTTCTATGATAGATAAGACAGAAGCCAGCATCTATGATGGATGAGTACAATAGGAAGCCTCAGTGATGGATGGAGCATCAGCCAGCTTCTATGATCGATAAGACAGAAGCCAGCATCTATGATGAATGAGACAATAGGAAGCCTCAGTGATGGATTGGACACGAGCAGCGTCTATGATGAGTGGGACAGTAGCCATCCTCTTTGATGGATGGGACAATAACAAAGCTCTATGAAGGATGGGACAGTAGCCAGCCTCTATGATGGATGGAACAATAGCCAGCCTCTATGTTTGATGGGACAGTAGCTAGCCTCTATGTTTGATGGGACAGTAGCCAGCCTCTATGATGCATAGGACAGTAGTCAGCCTCTATGATGGATGGAACAGTAGCCAGCTTCTATGATGGATGGGACAGTAGCCAGACTCAATGATGGATGGGACAGGAACCCGCCTCTAAGATTGATGGGACAGTAGTCAGCCTCTATGATGGATGGAACAGGAACCCGCCTCTTTGATTGATAGGACAGGAATCAGCCTTTATGATTGATGGGACAGTAGTCAGCCTCTATGATGGATGGAACAGTAGCCAGCTTCTATGATGGATGGGACAGTAGCCAGCCTCTATGATGGATGGAACAGTAGCCAGCTTCTATGATGGATGGGACAGTAGTCAGCCTCTATGATGGATGGAACAGTAGCCAGCTTCTATGATGGATGGGACAGTAGTCAGCCTCTATGATGGATGGAACAGTAGCCAGCTCTATGATGGATAGGACAGTAGCCAACCTCTATGATGGGCTGAGACAGTAGCCAGCCTCTATGATGGATAGGACAGTAGCCAACCTCTATGATGGATGGGGCAGTAGCCAGGCTCTATGATGGATGGGACAGTAGCTAGACTCTATGATAAATGGGACAGGAGCCAGCCTCTATAATGGATAGTGCAATAGTCAGCCTATATGATGGATGGGACAGTAGCCAACCTCTATGATGGATGGACAGTATCCAGCCTCTGTGATGGATATGACAGTAGCCAGCCTCAATGACGGATGGGAAAGTAGCCAGACTCTATGATAGATGGGGCAGGAACCCGCCTCTATGACTGAGGGACAGGAGTGAGCCTCTATGGTGGATGGGGCAGGAGCCAGCCTTCATGATGGGTGGGATAGGAGCCATCCTGGATGATGAATGGGACAGAAGTCAGTTTAGTTGATGAATAAGTGTTGAGTTAATATGGATGATGGATGGGACAAGACAAGCCTGTGTGATGGATGGGACATGAGCCAGCCTAGATTGTAGATGTGACAGGATCAAGCCAGGAGGATGGATGGGACAGGATAAAGACTTGATGATGGATAGGACACGAGCCAGCAAGGAAAATGAATGGGACATAAGCTAGCCTGCATGATGGATGGGAGAGGAGCCAGTCTGGATGANCCGGGATGTAACCATAAGTATGCGCCCCAGGATGGAACCATATGTATGCTGCCCTGGTTTAATCCATGTGTATGCGCCCCGGGATGGAACCATAAGCATACTGCCCCGAGATGGAACCATAAGTATGCTTCCCCGGGATGGAACCATTAGTATGCTGACCCGGGAGGAACCATAAGTATAGTGCCCCATGATGGAACCATTGGTATGCTTCCCCGGGATTTAACTTAGTATGCTTCCCCGGGATGGAACCATATGTATGCTGCTCTGGGATGGAACCATATATATACTGCCCCGGGATGGAACCATAGTATGCTTCCCCGGGATGGAACCATAAGTATGCTGCCCCGGGACGGAACAATAAGTATGCTGCCCCGGGACGGAACAATAAGTATGCTGCCCCACTTTGGAACCATAAGTATGATGCCCAGGGATAGAACCATAAGAATGCTGCCCGGGATTGAACCATAAGTATGCTGCCCCGGGACGGAACAATAAGTATGCTGCCCCGGGACGGAACAATAAGTATGCTGCCCCGGGATGGAACCATAAGTATGCTGCCCCGGGATGGAACCATAAGTTTGCTTCCCCAGGAGGGAACCATATGTATGCTGCTCCGGGATGGAACCAAAGTATGCTTCCCCGGGATGGAACCATAAGTATGCTGCCCTGGGATGGAATCATAAGTATGATGCCCCGGGATGGAACCATAAGTATGCTGTCCCGGGATGAAACCATAAGTATGCTGCCCCACTTTGGAACCATAAGTATGATGCCCAGGGATAGAACCATAAGAATGCTGCCCCGGGATTGAACCATAAGTATGCTGCCCCGGACGGAACAATAAGTATGCTGCCCCGGGACGGAACAATAAGTATGCTGCCCCGGGATGGAACCATAAGTATGCTGCCCCGGGATGGAACCATAAGAATGCTGACCCAGGATATAATCATAAGTATGCTGCCCGGGATATAATCATAGTATGCTGCCCCTGGATGGAACCATAAGAATGCTGCCCCGGGTTGGAACCATAAGTATGCTGACCCGAGATGGAACCATAAGTATGCTGCTCCAGGATGGCACCATAAGTATGTTGTTCCGGGATGGAACCATGAGTATTCTGCCCCGGGATGGAACCATAAGTATGCTGCCCCGAGATGGAACCATAAGTATGCTGCCCCAGGATGGCACCATAAGTATGGTGCTCCGGGATGGAACCATGAGCATTCTGCCCGGGATGGAACCATAAGTATGCTGCCCCGAGATGGAACCATAAGTATGCTGCCCCGGGATGGAACCATAAGTATGCTGCCCGGGATGAAACCATAAGTATGGTGCCCCGGGAGGGAACCGTAACTATGCTGCTCCAGGATGGGACCATAAGTATGCTGCTCTGGGGTGGAACCATAAGTATGCTGCCCCGGGGATTTATCCATAAGTGTGCTGCCCTGGGAATTATCCATAAGTGTGCTGCCCCGGGATTTATCCATACGTATGCTGCCCAATGATGGAACCATAAGTATGCTTCCCAGTTATTGAGCCATAGGAATACTGCCCGGGGATTTATCCATATGTATGCTGCCCAAAGATTTAAGCTTAAGTATGCTGCCCCTGAATAGAACCGTAACTATGCTGCCTCGAGATGGAACAATAAGTATGCTGCCTCGAGATGGAACAATAAGCATGCTGCCGCTGGATGGGACCGTAAATATGCTGCCCCTGGATGAAATCATGTATGCTGCCCCGGGATGGAACCATAAGTATGCTGCCCCGGGTTGGAACCATAAGTATGCTGCCCCTGGATGAAACCATGTGTATGCTGCCCCAGAATGGAACCATAAGTATGATACCCTGGGATGGAACCTAAGTATGCTGCGCCTGGATAGAAGCGTAAGTATGCTGTCCCTCGATGAAGCCAAATGTATGCTGCCTCGAGATGGAACCATAAGTATGCTGCCCCGAGAAGGAACCATAAGTATGCTGCCCAGGATGAAACCATAAGCGTGCTGCACCGGGATGGAACCATAAGTATGCTGCCCCGGGATGGAACCATAAGTATGCTGCCCAGAATGTAATTATAAGTATGCTGCCCCAGGATGGAACCATGAGTTTGCTCCCCTGGGATGGAACCATTAGTATGCTGCTCCAGGATGGAACCATAAGTATGCTGCCCCGGGATGGCACCACAAGTATGATGCCCGAGATGGAAACATAAATATGCTGCCCCGAGATGGAACCATTAGTATGATGCCCGGGATGGAACCATAAGTATGCTGCCTCGAGATGGAACCATAAGTATGCTGCCCGAGATGGAACCATAGTATGCTGCCCCGAGATGGAACCATTAGTATGTTGCCCCGGGATGGAACCATAAGTATGCTGCCCCGGGATGGATCCATAAGTATGCTGCCCCGAGATGGAACCATAAGTATGCTGCCCAGAGATGGAACCATACGTATGCTGCCCCGTGATGGAACCATAAGTATGCTGCCCGGGAATTTATCCATAAGTATGCTACCCCGGGATGGAATCATAAGAATGTTGCCCAGGGATGGAACCATAAGTATGCTGCCCCGGGATGGAACCATAAGTATGCTGCCCCGGGATGGAATCATAAGTATGCTGCCCCTGGATGGAACCATAAGACTGCTGCCACGGGATGGAACCATAAGTAAGCTGACCCGAGACGGAACCATAAGTATGCTGCCCCGTGATGGAACCATAAGTATGCTGCTCCAGGATGGCACCATAAGTATGTTGCTCCGGGATGGAACCATAAGTATGCTGCCCCATGATGGAACCATAAGTATGCTGCCCCGGGATGGAACCATAAGTATTCTCCCGCGGAATTTATCCATTAGTATGCTACCAAAGATTTAACCTTAAGTATGCTGCCCCTGGATGGAACCGTAAGTATGATGCCCCGTCATGGAACCATAAGTATGCTGCCCCTGGATGGAACCGTAAGTATGCTGCCCCTGATGAAACCTGTGTATGCCGCCCCAGAATGGAACCATAAGTATGCTACCCCGGGATGGAACCATAAGTATGCTGCCCCTGGATAGAACCGTAAGTATGCTGCACCGGAATGGAACCATAAGTATGCTGCCCCGAGATGGCACCATAAGTATGCTGCCCCGTGATGGAACCATCAGTATGCTGCCTAGAGATTTTTCCATAAGTATGCTGCTCCGGGATGGAACCATAAATATGTTGCCCGGGGATTATCCATAAGTATGCTGCCCGGAATGGACCATAAGTATGCTGCCCGGAATTTAGCCATAAGTATGCTGCCCAAAGATTTAACCTTAAGTATGCTGCCCCTAGATGGAACCATAAGACTGCTGCCCGTGATGGAACCATAAGTATGCTGACCCGAGACGGAGCCATAAGTATGCTGCCCCGTGATGGAAGCAAAAGTATGCTGCTCCAGGATGGCACCATAAGTATGTTGCTCCGGATGGAACCATGAGTATTCTGCCCCGGGATGGAACCATAAGTATGCTGCCCCATGATGGAACCATAAGTATGCTGCCGGGGAGTTATCCATAAGTATGCTGCCCGGGATGGAACCATAAGTATTCTTCCCCGGAATTTATCCATTAGTATGCTGCCGAAAGATTTATCCTTAAGTATGCTGCCCCTGGATGGAACCGTAAGTATGATGCCCCGTCATGGAACCATAAGTATGCTGCCTCTGGATGGAACCGTAAGTATGCTGCCCCTGGATGAAACCATGTGTATGCTGCACCAGAATGGAACCATAAGTATGCTACCCCGGGTTGGAACCATAAGTATGCTGCCCCTGGATAGAACCGTAAGTATACTACCCCTTGATGAAGCCATATGTATGCAGCCTCGGGATGGAACCATAAGTATGCTGCCCGAGAAGGAACCATAAGTATGCTGCCCCAGGATGGAACCATAAGCGTCCTGCACCAGGATGGAATAATAAGTATGCTGCCCCGGATGGAACCATAAGTATGCTGCCCCGAGATGGAACTATAGGTATGCTGCCCCGAGGTGGAACCATTAGTTGTCTGCCCCGGGATGGATCCATAAGTATGCTGCCCCGAGATGGAACCATAAGTATGCTGCCCCGAGATGGAACCATTAGTATGCTGCCCCGGGATGGAACCATAAGTATGCTGCCCCGGAATGGATCCATAAGTTTGCTGCCCGGAGATGGAACCATATGTATGCTGCCCCGAGATGGAACCATAAGTATGCTGCCCCGGAATGGATCCATAAGTTTGCTGCCCCGAGATGGAACCATAAGTATGCTGCCCGGGATGGATCCATAAGTATGCTGCCCGGAGATGGAACCATATGTATGCTGCCCCGAGATGGAACAATAAGTATGTTGCCCCGAGATGGAACCACTACCTAAAGAAACGCACCAAAAAAAAAGAAAATGCCTAAAGTACTGAAACAATGCTCATTAATGGCTTAAGAAATCTTTCAAGAATTTTAATAAACTTGACCTAACAACAGGAAAGAACCATATCGCATACATGATAAGGATATGCAAGATTCTAAGGGAAATTGACCAAGTACATGGAGAAACAATGTTTAGTGATAACAGGATAACACACGGCCACACCAGCTGAACAACGCGAGTGTTGTAGTGCTACATATGTGTAGTGATAACAGGATAACACACAGCCACACCTGCAGCACAACGCGAGTGTTGTATTACCACACATGTGACGTGATAGCAGGAAAGTACACGGCCACACCTGCAGAACAACGCGAGTGTTGTTTTACTACACATGTGACGTGATACCAGGATAACACGCGGTCACACCTGCAGAACAACGCGGGTGTTGTATTACTAAACATGTGTCGTGATAGCAGGATAACACACGGCCACACCTGTAGAACAACGCGGGTGATATATTACTACACACCTGAGCTTACATTGTTGACATGAAACTTTCCACTATAACCAGCCTTAACACGTTTACTAAATGTAAAATTGAACTGACTAAATACAATTGCAATAGTATGGACATCAATTGTAAAGGCTGTTCATGCATTATAGAGGATGGTCATGCATTATAGAGGATGGTCATGCATTATAGAGGATGGCCATGCATTAAAGAGGATGAACATGAATTACAGAGGATGGTCATATACTATAAAGGATGGTCATGCATATAGAGGATTGTCATGAATTATGAAGGATAGTCGTTAATTATAGAGGATGGTCTTGAATTATAGAAGATAGTCATGCATTATAAGATATAGTCCTAAAGTATAGTGGACAGTCATGAATTATAGAGGATGGTCATGAATTAAAGAGAATGGTCATGAATTATAGAGGATGGTCATGAATTATAGAGGATGTCATGAATTATAAGATATAGTCATAAAGTATAGTGGACAGTCATGAATTATAGAGGATGGTCATGAATTAAAGAGAATGATCATGAATTATAATGAATAGTCATGAATTATAGAGGATGGTTATGAATTATACAGGATAGTTGTGGGGAACTGACTCGTGAGATTTATATCTATGTAATTTATATGAATTTATATAGAATTTATATTTACGTTAATTATATATATTTCGATACCAATATGTATGAGGTTTAGCGGACTATATGTCTGCAATATTCTCACAAATCGATTCCTTACACATAAAGGGGGGGGATATATTTAATTTAAATATATGTAGCTAATTAAACTACTGTTTTAAACTACATATATTAGTAATGATATTTGTGTGAGATTATCCTTTTTAAGAGGTGAATAGGTTACTAGAAACCTCAGTCAACAAAGGACTCAACTAGCATCAAACTAATGCTGAGGGCAGATTATACTTTAATGACTGACCAGGAATGCATAGAGCAGCTGCAGGAGTCCAAATCCTTGGCACTCCTTATCCACTGGGTCGTGGAGCTCCTGGGACCTCAGAGGGAGGTCATCAGAGTAGCTCATAAGATCCTCACATCAAATAGAACTTATTTTATGTGTGCGGCCATGAACGCAGTTCAAATCCAAGTAATCCAGGCAACATGAAAGGGATCAGGCTTATAACGGTAATAATGGCAAAGTCGATACTGGGTACAAGGGTTCTGAAGGTGTGAACGTAAAGGCACTTGTAGTTCAACAGTTAGTGTATTCATAAAACTTAATACTAACGATACATGGCAGGTTAATGTCTGTCGTGGCGCTTGACAATGCTAGGCTAACTGGAATAACTGCTTCCGATTCGGACCGATCGCTGTACTGCTGACCCTAACTACTCTTAACAATAGTGGGCAACCACTCCAGACGCAATGGCAGCTCAACAAGACTGCAGCAAATAGCAATAACCAACAGTGAAAAGACAACGGCCCCACGTTGTCGCCAGGTGTGAGATCCGTGACCAGCGTGGGGTGATTGATGATTGAAACAACACCAACAGACCTGTTACTGAGACGAGTCTTCCGTGCAACACTCAATTGTTTACATTACTTTACTTAGTAAATACAATTACGTTATTATGTCTCCAAGACATACAAATCAAAAGTGTTAATGAAATCAATAACAGCACACGGGTAATTAGCAATCCCTGAGTAATCGTCCAAGGATCTGTCACAACTTGACAGCTCAACTTAATTCACGAAGAATTTACGTTATGGCTCGGCGTCACTGAGACCGCTAGCAAACGCCGATTAGTCAACACGATTACTAATCACCGCGTACTAAATCAAACAACAGTTTACTGCGTTAATTCAATACACTGACTTCAAGAATAATGAACACTACGTTACACTGACGTCTCAAGAATAGTAAACACGGAGTATACTGACTCCACAAGACACTGAACACAAAGTACACTGACGTCGCAAGATTAAACAAGCGCAAAGTATACTGACGTCTCTAGAGTACATAAACACAAAGTACACTGACGTCGCAAGATTAAACAAGCGCAAAGTATACTGACGTCTCTAGAGTACATAAACACAAAGTATACTGATTACTCGAGTTACTGAATAACAAGTTACACTGACGTCTTGAGATACTGAACACAATGTTACACTGACGTCTCGAGATACTGAACACAAAGTTACACTGACATCTCGAGATACTGAACACAAAGTTACACTGACATCTCGAGATACTGAACACAAAGTTACACTGACATCTCGAGATACTGAACACAAAGTTATACTGACATCTCGAGATACTGAACACAAAGTTACACTGACGTCAAGAGATACTGAACACAAAGTTAAACTCACGTCTCGAGATACTGAACACAAAGTTACACTGACATCTCGAGATACTGAACACAAAGTTACACTGACGTCAAGAGATACTGAACACAAAGTTAAACTCACGTCAAGAGATACTGAACACAAAGTACTCCGGGTCAAAGAGACCACTTAATATAATAGACACACTAATGAACACAACACACTGACACACGTGTCAATAAACAATAATAAACACAATACACTGATACACTCGTGGGGGGTGTACTGGGAAACAATGGCGCGGACTGAGAATAACCTGAGTCCACGCTTACAATATTTAAGATTTACACACGATCTTCCTCAAGCACTATTTCTCACAGTTACTGAGAAACTGTGCAAGCACTATTTCTCACAGTTACTGAGCAATTATTTGTTGAATTGCTCAGGGTGAAGCCGATAACTCACGATCACTTGGACACAGTCTGGTTGCATCTGTGGCGGGGTGACGCTGGCTGACGGCTAAGACACCACATATCTTCGTTATATTAACTTCTGTTGATGCTCTTTCACAACCGGATTCTGTGGCGGAAGTGTAGGGACGGCGGAGAGGTATTAAGCTGGTTGTATCCTTGATACTGACGCGAGGAACCAGAGTCTTGGCCAGGACCAGGGCTTCCCTCGTCTTGACAGCGCGGCTTTCAAAACAGAATGCCCACCCTTGGGCTGGAATCTCACGCCAGCGGCGTTTTGGCGCAAGAGATACAAGCAGCGGCTCCCCTTGATGCCTGGCACTCGACCAATCAGTGCCCGCGAGGGCCTAAGTCGCACTCGTCAACCAATCACGGCGGAGGCGGCTGGTGACGTCACGTCACCGGCAGGAACCGTTAAACATTTGAGAGAGTAAACTCACTGTTGCTATGGGGCCAACCTTACAGAATTCAGAGAAAACCTGTAACTATTCACTGAGAATACCTACATCAACGAGAGCTAATTCTTTGGAATGCTGAAGGTATCC
Organism: Procambarus virginalis; assembly: GCA_020271785.1. Taxonomy (NCBI): domain Eukaryota; kingdom Metazoa; phylum Arthropoda; class Malacostraca; order Decapoda; family Cambaridae; genus Procambarus; species Procambarus virginalis. The sequence goes on along the minus strand of WNGS01010124.1, from coordinate 81,366 downwards.
CCATTCGAATGAGATGTAATTTCGAACTTCTATCTCCACTAACAAGGAAGATAGGGTTTTGTGCACACCCTGTGCACATCTCCGAAATTTTCTAAAGCCAAAATACCTCTTTCTTCTACTATCTAATAAGTGTAAGCTAGCTGAGAAGTGGGCCAAAATCCAATTTCTCACAAATTGAAAGGCCTTATCTTAATGTATGGAAGGCTTAGTCCACCAGGTATAAACAAAGATGATGACATCAAATAATCCTCGTAGTTGAAACAGGCATCCACCACTCATGTACCAGTATACCATGATTAATTCTTGTTTCCTCTTCTACACCTGTTAAAAGGACACTTGCTTTTAAGCCGGAATCCTATATATATAGGACAGCTATATCAGAGGAAACATTTGTATACTATATAAGATAAGGACCAAGGAATAATTACCTGGGTTTTGTCGCTGCTTCATGTCCTAACCGGTTCGCCCTAAATCTACCTAATATTAACTGGCCAGAAATGTGGTAATAAACGGGTTTCGGTAAGACACTTCTCTTGTTTGGATGTTGACTGCATGTTGATGATGGAAAAAACACTAATTTCATCTCCATAACACTCCGTCCAAGGGAGAATTATAGGAGATGAACTTGCTCCAACGACTCTGGTCTAAACAATGGCTGACCTCTCTCCCACCGACGGTCTGGCTCTCCTTGTACAGATGTTAATAATTGGTAGAAAGGTCACATTTACTCTATTTTGGTGCTGATAATTTTAGTTAATACAAATGAGATGTTTTTCTTATGTTTTTTTATGATGTTAAAAGTCCAAAGACTGCTGTATTAAGAATAATTCCCAACAGAATAGCTGGTGAATTTAATAGCGACGTGGCAATGATATCCTGTTTTCTATTGACAGAAAATTCCACTACAGGCTACATTTTCTATGGGCTAACTTGTGTATACAATACAGCAGCAATATTATCTGTTTATTGTATGTAGTTTAATATTAGTAAATGGTGTCGGATTTTCTGATAATAGTCATGAATTATAGAGAATAGTACTTACCTAATTGTGCTTGCGGGGGTTGAGCTTTGGCTCTTTGGTCCCTCCCCTCAACTGTCAATCAACTGGTATACAGATTCCTGAGCCTACTTGGCTCTATCATATCTACATTTGAAACTGTGTGGAGTCAGCCTCCACCACATCACTTCCTAGTGCATTCCATTTATTAACTACTCTGACACTGAAAAAATTCTTTCTAACGTCTCTGTGGCTCATCTGGGCACTAAGTTTCCACCTGTGTCCCCTTGTTCGTGTTCCATCCGTGCTGAAGAGTTTGTCTTTGTCCACTGTTACGAGCCTAAATTCCTCGCCCGGGCACGAAGCCATGAAGTCCACGCCTTCTGTGAGTCCGCTCCCGAAAACCCTACACCATGGACAACGCCATCTAGTGATGACGGGAGATGCTGGCGATTAGTGCTGGATGCCTGTCCTATTCGGCTCGTGATGTAGCCGATGCTGACCTCTGGTGAGGTGACGCTTGGACAATGAACGCCATCTATGAAGCGAAGAGGTGGACGTTTCTGTCTGAGCTAATAAGTGAAGTTTCCTAGTGTTCCCAATACTGATGACGTATCCACTTTCAGAGTCAACCTAGGACGGTTGTGAGGTGCATGGAGTCAGTCTACCCAAGGCAGCCAAGGTCTCTTCACCAGTCTGCTTTGTAGAAGCTGTGAGCCACCCCCGGACGAACTTTGCTGAGAGTGTGATTGCCTGCCTGACGAGTGGCAGTAACGGGATTCGCCGTATCCGGGGCTGGCTGGTGGAAGAGACCACCCACTGAGGTGCCGACTGAGGTGGGTGACCAGCGAGTCACACGAGGCTCCTGCCTAGGGCTCGCAACCCTAGTATTAGTCGTAGTGGCCTGACAGCGGAGCTGACTAGTACCTGCCAGCTACAGGCTGGATTGTCATTGTAGGCCATCACGACGAGGCACCCAGTGGGACTGTGATTTGGCTGGCCTGTGGCCATGGTAGATTCGTCGTAGAGTCATAGTGGATTCATCGTGAGCCACGGAAGCAGAGACCAGGGCTACCCAGGAGAAGCATCGCCTAGTGTTGAGCATCTTCAGAGAGGGAGACATCATTATACATAGTGTAGTAATACATCCGTCTAAGTTTTAAATTTTATTTGGTGGTGGAAATTATATATGGAGGAAAGTGCTAATTTTGTATATTTAATGTACCTTCCTTGATTGCTTTGACTTGCATTATGGAACACACCCCTTGAAAGCCTCTACTAACTTGGGGCCGGATTCCCAAACTCTACTACCATCAGAGAAGAACCCGGTTGCGTCCCAGTAGGGCCGTAACATCCACCCTGTCAATTCCCTTGGGAATTTTGTAGGTGGTTATCATGTCTCCACTTACTCTTTCCAGGGATGTGACTGCTTTCCAGGGATGTGAGGTTCAGCTCCTTTAGCCTTTCCTCGTAGCTCATTCCTCTCAGTTCCGGGACGACCCTGGTGCCATACCAGTGAATCTTCTCTAGCTTTGTATTGTGTTTAACTAGGTATGGACTCCAGGCTGGCGCTGCATACTCCAGGATTGGTCTTACATAAGTGGCATACAGGGTTCTGAAAGATTCCTTACACAAGTTTCTAAAGGCAGTTCTTATGTTGGCCAGTCTAGCATATGCCGCTGATGATATTCTTTTGATGTGGGCCTCTGGGGACAGGTTCGGTGTGATATCAACCCCCAGATATTTCTCTCTATTTAACTCTTGCAGGATTTCACCTTGCAGATGATACCTTGTGTTCAGCCTCCTGCTCCCTTTGCCTAATTTCATCACCTTACACTTTCCTGAGTTGAACTTTAGCAGCCATTTTCTAGACCATTCCTCCAGTTTATCCAGGTCATCCTGTAGTCTGTCTATCTTCATCCGTCTTGATTCTTCTCATAATTTTTGCATCATCAGCAAACATTGAGAGGAATGAGTCTATACCCTCTGGAAGATCATTTACATATATTAGAAACAGGATGGGTCCAAGTACTGAGCCCTGTGGGACTCCGCTGTTGACATCTCGCCACTCTGATGTTTCCCCCCTCACCGTTACTTGCTGTTTCCTGTTGCTTAAGTACTCCCTTATCCACTGGAGCACCTTCCCTTTTACTCCTGCCTGTTGCTCCAACTTTTTTAACAGCCTTTTACGGGGTACTGTGTCAAAGGCTTTTTGACAGTCCAGGAAAATACAGTCGGCCCACCCTTCTCTTTCCTGCCTAATTTTTGTTGCCTGGTCATAAAATTCTATTAAACCTGTGAGGCACGGTTTACCATCCCTGAACCCATGTTGGTGGTGCATTACAAAGTTATTCCCTCCAGATGCTCTACGAGCCTTTTCCTCGCGATCTTCTCCATCATCTTGCATGGTATACAAGTCAAGGAAACTGGCCTGTAGTTCAGTGCTTCTTGCTTGTCACCCTTCTTGTATATTGGGACCACGTTAGCTCTCTTCCAACTTTCTGGTAAGTCTCCTGTTTCCAGTGACCTGTTATACACCATAGAGAGTAACACACTTAGTGCTTCTGCACCTTCCTTTAGTATCCATGGTGAGATTGTCAGGCCCAACAGCCTTTGTCACATCCAGCTCCAGCAGACACCTTTTGACCTTATCACTGGAGAGGTCAAATTCCTCCAAGGTTGCTTGGTTTGCCGCCTCCTCATTTAGTGCAGGAGCTTCTCCTTGTTCTATTGTGAAGACCTCCTGGAATCTCTTGAGTTCACACACTTCCTCGTCATTCTGTGTATCTGTTCTCCCCTTTTCGCAGCTTCATCACTTGTTCTTTCACTGCTGTTTTCCTCCTGATGTGGCTGTGGAGCAGCTTCGAGTCTTGGCTTTACTCGCGATTTCTTTTCAAACTCTCTCTCTGCTTCCCTCCTCACTCTGAGGTACTCATTTCTGGCCCTCTGGTATCTCTCCCTGCTCTCTGGTGTTCTGTTATTTCTGTAGTTTCTCAATGTTCTTTTACTCGGTTGTTTCGCTACCTTTCATTCCTAGTTGAACCATGGGTTTTTCTGTTTTTCGTTTGTCTCCTTTTGGACGGGGATAAACCTGTCTGCAGCTTCCTGGCACTTCTGGGTGATAAAATCCTTCATGTTCTGCACATTCTTGTCTCTAAGTTCTGTTTCCCATGGTATTCCCCTGAGGAAGTTCCTCATCTCGTCATATTTTCTTCATCGGTAATTCAGTCTTTTTCCCTCAGATCCCATTCTTGGATAAGTTATCCCTACCTCCACCAAGTACTCAAAGGTCAGTACACTGTGGTCACTCATTCCTATGGGGGCTTCAACTTTGACTTTCCTTATTTCTGACTCATTCAGGGTGAATATAAAGTAGAGTCTAGCTGGTTCATCATTGGCTCTCACTCTTGTGGGTTCCTTGACATGCTGGCTCAGAAAATTCCTTGTTGCCACTTCTAGGAGTTTAGCTCTCTACGTATATGCACCTCCATGTGGGTCCTCATTCTCCCAGTCTATCTTTCCATGGTTGAAATCGCCCATGATTAAGAGTCTCGAGCCATTCCTGCAGGCAACTGAATTTGCTGTCTATTATATTAATGGTTGCCATGTTGTTCCTATCAAACTCCTGTCTAGGTCTTCTATCATTTAGGGGAGGATTGTAAATGACTGCCACTATTATCTTAGGTCCACCCGTTGTTATAGTTCCTGTTATGTAATCTCTGAATCCGTCACAGCCTTGGAATTTCCATCTCATCAAAACTCCAGTTCTTCCTTATCAGCAGGGCCACTCCTCCTCCAGTCCTCCTTATCAGCAGTCATAAACTATCAAGGATCATGAATTATAGAGGATGGTCATGCATTAAAGGGGATGGTCATAGACCATAGAGTATGGTCATGAATTATAGAGGATGCTCGTGAATTATAGAGGGGTGTTCATGAATTATAGAGGATAGTTATGAATTGTATATATATTGGAAAAACCGACACCATTTACCAACTTTGAATGCAATAGGCAGATAATGTTGCTAATGTTTTGTAATGACAAATTAAACCTAGAAAGAGTGCTTTAATCAATCGCATAAATTTTCCCTGGAAGAAAACAGATACATTGCCACGTCGCTATTAAATTCGCAATCTATATTATTAGGTATTCTTAATAAAGCCGTTTCTGGACTGCAAACATCATAAAAACTTTCCCCTTAAATCAACTTAATTATCAGTATTAAAATTGAGTACATGTGGGCCCTCTATCCACTTCTTGATAAAACGCATCTGGATAACAAAGGATGCGGTCAGTGGGAGGGAGGCCAGTCAATCGCCATTTAATTTAACAACAGTCTCGCTGGGGCAAATGTAGCTCCAATAATTTTCCCTTGGACAACAGTGTTATGGGATGTCAAAGGCATCAATTATCCACATGATCTACGTCTACTATAAGGGAAGTGTTCTAGCAGAAACCCGTTATACATCCCCACAATGCTGGCCAGTTCTGTTGGTAGACTAGGGTCACCCGGTTAGGATACGAATTGAGACACAAAACGAGGTAATTATTAGTCAAACCTCATCTAATAAATGACTCGATAAATTGTCATTATTTCCCATATATAGCTGTCATATAGGTTATTACTATTATTGTGTGCCCTTTGACAGGTGTAATTGCAAGGGGAGCAGAATATAATTACCTGGTACACGAGTAACATGTGATGACGCTAGCCTCGCACGAGGATTATGTGGTGTGATCATCCATGTTCATATCTGGCTGTCTAGGCCAAGATTAGCTATACAGATAAGGCTTCCCTATGTATTAATTGATACATGTAGTCTAGTACTGTAGTGAATGTCTTCTAATCAATAATTTATATTGATAACTATATATATATATATATATATTATATATATATATATATATATATTATATATATATATATATAATATATATATATATATATATATATATATAATATATATATAATATATATATATAATATATATATATATATATATATATATATAAATATATATATAATATATATATATATATATATATATAATATATATATATATATATATATATATATATATATATATATATTATATATATATATATATATATATATTAGTATATTTTGGTAGCAGTCTTTCCTGTAGACATATGTTATTAAATATGACCGAAAAAGTTAGATTAATAATTCTAACACGAATTTTCTCAATTTTCCTTATGTTTGTTTTTACTGATGACGGTAAATGAAAAATCAATTCTCCAAAATTCATTCTTTATTTCTTAGTCTGACGCGACACTTGAACGCGTTTCGTAATAACTAATTACATTTTCAAAGACTTTTAGTTTTCACACACAACTATAACCTGAAAGCACTAAACAGTTCTTTACTATGCTATGATTTAAACAGCTTTCATCTTTCATTTTATACCCGCGTTTTGGGTGAGGTGATATGTTACAACAGTTTTTAATGAGGTGAACAAAACTTTCAACAAAGGACAGAACACGAAAACAATGGATATTAACTGGGTAAATTGAAGGTATGAATGGAAGTAACTGCGGAAGGGCCTATTGGCCCATATTTCTTGATGCTTCTATATTGGAGCGGGGTCTTGAAGTGGGTAGAATATAGTTGTGGTAATACACAACTATATTCTACCCACTTCAAGACCCCGCTCCAATATAGAAGCATCAAGAAATATGGGCCAATAGGCCCTTCCGCAGTTACTTCCATTCATACCTTCAATTTACCCAGTTAATATCCATTGTTTTCGTGTTCTGTCCTTTGTTGAAAGTTTTGTTCACCTCATTAAAAACTGTTGTAACATATCACCTCACCCAAAACGCGGGTATAAAATGAAAGATGAAAGCTGTTTAAATCATAGCATAGTAAAGAACTGTTTAGTGCTTTCAGGTTATAGTTGTGTGTGAAAACTAAAAGTCTTTGAAAATGTAATTAGTTATTACGAAACGCGTTCAAGTGTCGCGTCAGACTAAGAAATAAAGAATGAATTTTGGAGAATTGATTTTTCATTTACCGTCATCAGTAAAAACAAACATAAGGAAAATTGAGAAAATTCGTGTTAGAATTATTAATCTAACTTTTTCGGTCATATTTAATAATATATATATATATATATATATATATAAACCATAATCCCCCAGAATGTGTAGAAAGGCGATTTGTGGGAAATTTTAATCATACAGTACACTTTAAACATCATACAGTTTGCTATTGAAATGTCTAAATTAACGTAAATTATAACTTACTATATTAATTAATTTAAACTAAATAAATATAAATCCCAAGAGTCATTTTCCTCATAATAGAAGTTGGCTATAAAGTATAGACGATGGTCATAAATTTTTGTGGATGGTCATGAGTTATAGAGGATGGACATGAATTGTAGAGGAAGGTCATGAATTATAGAGGATATCTTGAGGTTATCTTGAGATGATTTCGGGGATTTAGTGTCCCCGCGGCCCGGTCCTCGACCAGGCCTCCACACCCAGGAAGCAGCCCGTGACAGCTGACTAACACTCGGGTACCTATTTTACTGCTAGGTAACAGGGGCATAGGGTGAAAGATACTCTGCCCATTGTTACTCGCCGGCGCCTGGGATCGAACCCAGGACCACAGGATGGTCATAAATTATTGATGATCGTCATGAATTATAGAGAATGGTCATAAACTATAGAGGATGGTCATGAATTGTAGAGAATGAACATGCATTATAGAGGATGGCCATGAAATATACAGGATGGTCATGAATTATAGAGAATGGTCATAACCTATAGAGGATGGTCATGAATTGTAGAAGATAATTATGCATTATAGAGGATGATCATGAATTAAAGAGGATGGTCGTGAATTATAAAGAATGGTAATGAAATATAGAGGATGGTCGTGCATTGTAGAGGATGATCATGCATTATAGAGGATAGTCATGAATTATAGAGGATGGCACTGAATTATAGAGAATGGTTATGAATTAGAGGCAAGTCATAAATTATCGAGGAAAACATGCATTATAGAGGATGGTCATGAATTGTAGAGGATGGTCATGAATTCTAAAGAATCGTCATGAATTATTGAGTATGTTACTAATTATAGATGATGGTCATGAATTATAGAGGAAGGTCGTGAATTATAAAAAAGATCAAGAATTATAGAGGATTATAATATAGTATTGGGGATGGTCATGAATTAGAGGGGATTGTTATGCATTATGGAGGATGGCCATGAATTATAGAAGATGATCATGCATTATAGAGGATGGTCATGAAATATAGTGGATGGTTATGAATTACAGAGTATGTCATTAATTATAGAGGATGGTCATGAATTACAGTGAATGGTACGAATTATAGAGAATGGTAAAAAATTAAAGAGGATGGTCATGAGTTATAGAGAATGGTCATAAACTTTAGAGGATGGTCATGAATTATAGAGGATTATCATAAATTATAGAGGATGTTCATAAACTATAGTGGAAGGTCATGAACTATAGAGGATGATCACAAAGTATAGAGGATTATAATGAATTATAGATGATAGTCATAAAGTATAGAAGATGGTCATGAATTATAGAGGATGGTCATGAATTATAGAGCATAGTCATGAATTATTAGGGAGAGTCGTAAACAATTAAGGATGGTCATGAATTATAGAGGATGGTGATAAAGTACAACCTGTCCTCGCAAATTAGCCTAGTCAATATTTACTTATTTAATAAGTGCATAGGTGACATACTTAACATAATAGTTTCCCTTGAAAAGCTTCATAGAAAACACCGACCTTACGTAACCTACTTAGTATTTAAGATATGCATCTTATTGCTTCGTAATTACAATTATTACCTAACCTATACCTATAATAGGTTAAGTAACAATTGTAATTACGGAGCTATAAGATGCTTATTTTAACCTACTAAGTAGGTTAGGTAACGTCGGTGTTTTCTATGAAGCTTTTCAAGGGAAACTATTATGTTAAGTATGTCACCTATGCACTTATTAAATAAGTCAATATTGACTATACGAATTTGCGAGGACGGGTTGTAAAGTATAGAGGCTGGTCTTAAAATTTAGAGGATAGTCATAAAGTATAGTAGATGGATTGAATAATAAAGGATGGTAGTGAGTTATAAGAGGATAATCATGAATTATAGAAGATGGTCATGAATAATAGAGGGTAGTCATGAATTAAAGAGTAGAGTCGTGTATTATAGAGGATGTTCATGAATTATAGAGGATGGTCATAAACTATAGAAGATAGTCATGAATTAAAGTGGATTGTCATGAATTATATAGGATGCTCATAAACAATAATGGAAGATCATGAATTATTGAGGATGGCCATAAAGTATTAAGGATGGTCATGAAATATAGAGATTTGTTATAAACTATAGAGGATGGTCTCACAGCTATGAGGCGCCAGAGGCGTCCTATAGAGGACGCCTCACAGATGGGTGGACAGCGCTTCGGATTCGTAGTCCTAAGGTTCCAGGTTCGATCCCCGGAGGAGGCGGAGACAAATGGGCAAAATGTTTCTTTCACCCTGATGCACCTGTTACCTAGCATTAAATAGGTACCCAGGAGTAAGACAGCTGCTATGGGCTGCTTCCTGGGGAAGTGTAGCAAAATGGAGGACTGGTCGAGGACCGGGCCGCGGACGCTAAGCCCCGAAATCATCTCAAGATAACCAAGATGGTCATGAATTATAGAGAATGGTCATGAATTATAGAGGATAGTCGAGAATTATTGAGGATAGTCAAACTATTAAGGATGGTCATGAATTATAGAGAATGATCACAAACTATAGAGGATAGTCATGAATTATAGAGGATGGTCAAAAACTATGAAGGACGGGCGTGAGTTATAGAGGAGGGTCATGAATTATAGAGGATGATGATAAAGTATAGAGGATGGTCATAAAGTATGGAAGATGGGTTTGAATTACAGAGGAAGGGAGTAATTATAGAGGATATATAGTCATGCATCATAGAGGATGGTCATGAATTATATAGGGTTTTCAAGAATTATAGAGGATGGTCATGTATTATAGAGGATGTTCATGAATTAAAGAAACTGGTCGTGTATTATAGAGAATGTTCATGAATTATAGACGATGGTCATAAACTATCGAGGATGGTCGTGAATTATAATGGATAGTCATGAATTATAGAGGAAGGTGATAAGGTATTGAGGATGGTCATGAATTATAGAGAAAGGTGATAAGGTACAGAGGATGGTCATGAATAATAGTGTGTGGTCATAAATATAGTAAATGGTTTGAATTGGGATGGTCGTGAATTATAGAGGATAATCATGAATTATAGGGGATGGTCATGAATTATAGAGGATGGTCGTGTCTTATAGAGGATAATCATGAATTATAGGGGATGGTCGTGAATTATAGAGGATAATCATGAATTATAAAGAATGTTAATGAATAATAGAGGATGGTCATAAACTATAGAGGCTGGTCGAGTATTATAGAGGATGAACAAATCCACAAGGGCTGTAACGAGGAATCGAACCTGCGTCCAATCACGTTATTGTGATTTCTGTGTGTAATTACAGAGGATGTTCAAGAATTATAGCGGATAGTCGTGTATTATAGAGGATGATCAAGAATTATAGAGGATGGCCATAAACTATAGAGGATGTTCATGAATTATAGAGGATGGTCCTAATGTATAGAAGAGAGGTATTAATTATAGAGGATGGTCATAAACTATAGAGGATGATCGTAAATTATAGAGGATGGACATGAATTATTGAGGAAGGTGATAAAGTATTGAGGATAGTCATGAATTATACAGGATGGTCGTGTATTATAGAGGATGTTCATGAATTATAGAGGATGGTTATAAACTGTAAAGGATAGTCACGAATTATAGAGGATAGTCGTGTATTAATAAGGATGTTGAAGAATTATAGAGGATGGTCATAAACTATAGCGGATGGCCATGAATTATTTAGGATGGTCATAAAGTATAAAGGATGTTCGTGAATTACTGAGGATGGTTAATAATTCAATAAGGAATTATATAAAAAATGATCTAATTTGTCTTGAACGCATGCAGGAGACGATGACAAAGTTAAATCTGTTAGTACGTACTGACCTAGTTGTACTGCCCTCGTTGTGCTTGCAGGGGTTGAGGTTCGGCTCTTTGGTGACGCCTGTCAACTGTCAATCAACAGGTGAACTGTGCCCTGAGCCTTGTTCTCTATCAAGTCTACGATTGAGACTGTGTATGGCGTCTGCCTCCACCACAACACTGCCTAGTGCGTTCCATTTGATAACTACTCTGACACTGAATAAAACTTTTCTAATGTCTTTGTGGCTCATTTGGGTACACAGTTTCCACCTGTGTCCCCTTCTTCGATTGTCATCAATTCTAAGTAATCTGATTTTATATACCTAATGTGAATGTGGTAATCATGTCTACACTAATTAACATTCCTGCCAACATCACCAGACTAGTTCTGGAACTAGTCTGGTGACGCACTGTTGAACCACTTCAACTTTGTCTCTCACTTGACTGTGTACAAACTCCATTCAGAAACTTCATATTCTAGGACTGGTCTGACATATGTGATATGCAAGGTTCAAAATGATACTTTACACAAATTTCAAAATGGACGATTTCATATCCCATTTTGTACTATGTCTGCCCTTCTGCTCATCCAATAGATTCATTACTTTACTTTTCCGGAGTTAACTCAAGTAGCTAGTGTGTCCATATTACGTTATAGTTATGTAGAATTCCTCTTTTTAAACCTCCTAATATTTTGGCATCATTAGCAAACATTCAGAGGAATGTTCCTTCTAGAAAATCAATTACATATATGAGAAACAGGAACGGTCCTCGTAACTCACGCCTCTTAGGTCTGGGACTAGTCTAGTGACATACCTCTGAACTTTCTTCAGCTTCGGGTTGTGGTTGACAAAGGTATTGGCTCCAGGCTGGGGCCGCATACTCCACGATTGGTGGTATATATGTGGTATACATATGTGGTATACAAGATTGTCGTTGATTCTTGACTCGGGTTTCAAAGATCAGTTCTAATGTTACTTAGAAATAGCATTGACTATTCTCACAAGCCATGCCCATGCCGCTGATGATATTATAATGATCTATTGGAGAGTAGGCTGATACAGTAGAGAAGACAGTGAGTGTTCAGAAGGCGGTGTGTGTAGAGTAGGCTGTGAGTGTAGAGTAGGTTGTAAGTGTAGAGTTGGATGTGAGTGTAGAGCACGAAATGAGTGAAGAGTAGGCTGTGACGTGTAGAGTAGGCTGTAGGTGTAGAGTAGGCTGTGAATGTAAAGTAGGCTGAAAGTGTAGAGTAGGCTGTGAATGTAAAGTAGGCTGAAAGTGTAGAGTAGGCTGTGAATGTAAAGTAGGCTGAAAGTGTAGAGTAGGCTGTGAATGTAAAGTAGGCTGAAAGTGTAGAGTAGGCTGTGAGTGTAGAGTACGCTTTGAGTGAAGAGTAGGCTGTGAGCGTAGAGTACGCTTTGAGTGAAGAGTACGCTTTGAGTGAAGAGTAGGCTGTGAGTGAAGAGTAGGCTGTGAGTGTAGACTAGGCTGTGAGTGTAGAGTAGGCTGTGAGTGTAGAGTAGGCTGTGAGTGTAGAGTAGGCTGTGAGTGTAGAGTAGGCTGTGAGTGTAGAGTAGGCTGTGAGTGCAGAGTAGGCTGTGAGTACAGAGTAGGCTGTGAGTGTAGAGTAGGCTGTGAGTGTAGAGTAGGCTGTGAGTGTAGAGTAGGCTGTGAGTGTAGAGTAGGCTGTGAGTGTAGAGTAGGCTGTGAGTGTAGAGTAGGCTGTGAGTGTAGAGTAGGCTGTGAGTGTAGAGTAGGCTGTGAGTGTAGAGTAGGCTGTGAGTGTAGAGTAGGCTGTGAGTGAAGAGTACGCTGTGAGTGTAGAGTCGGCTGTGAGTGTAGAGTCGGCTGTGAGTGTAGAGTCGGCTGTGAGTGTAGAGTCGGCTGTGAGTGAAGTAGGATGTGAATGTAGAGTAGGCTGTGAGTGCTGAGTAGGCTCTGAGTCTAGAGTAGTTGTGAGCGTAGAGTAGGATGTGACGAATTGAACAGGAGCCAGCCTGGATGAATGATGTGACAGGAGCGAGCCTGGTTGAAGGATGGACAGGAGCCAGTCTGATTGATTAAGAAGACATAAGCCAGCCTGGATGATGGATGACACAGAAGCCAGCCTGGATGATTGATAGGACAGGAGCCAGCCTCTATGACGGATGGGACAGTAGCCAGCCTCTATGATGAATGGGACAGGAGCCAGCCTCTATGAGGGATGGGACAGGAGCCAGCCTCTATGATGAATGGGACAGGAGCCAGCCTCTATAAGGGATGGGACAGTAGCCAGCCTCTATGATGAATGGAACAGGAGCCAGCCTCTATGAGGGATGGGACAGGAGCCAGCCTCTATGATGAATGGGACAGGAGCCAGCCTCTATGAGGGATGGGACAGGAGCCAGCCTCTATGATGAATGGGACAGGAGCCAGCCTCTATGAGGGATGGGACAGGAGCCAGCCTCTTTGATGGATGGGACTGAAGTCAGTCTATCTGATGGATGGGATAGGAGCCAGACTGGATGATGGATGGGACAGTAGCCTGCCTGTATGATGGATGGGACAGGAGCCAGCCTCTATGATGGATGGGACAGACGCCAGTCTGAATGGAGAATGAAACAGTAGCCAGCCTAGATAATGGATTAAATTGTAGCCAGATTGGATGTGGAATGAAACAGTAGCCAACCTGGATGATGGATGAGACACGAACCAGGCTGGATGATGGATGAGACCGGTGGCAGCCTAGAAAATGGATGGGACAGGAGCCAGTCTGGATGATGGATGGGACAGTAGCCAGCCTCTATGATAGGTGGGACAGTAGGCATCCTCTATGATGGATGGAAAAGACGCCTGTCTGAATGAAGAATGAAACAGTACCCAGCCTGGATACTGGATGGTACATAAGCCAGCTTGGATGATTGATTGAATAGGAGCCAGCCTGGATGATGTATGGGATGGAAGCCAGCTTGGATGATTGATGGAACAGGAGCCTGTTTGGATGATGGATGTGAATGGAGCCAGCATGGATGATGGATGGTACAGACGCTAGAATGGATGATTGATTGAACATTAGATAGCCGGGATGATGGATGGGGCAGGAGCCAGCATGGATGATGGACAGTACAGAAGCCAGCATGGATGACTGATTGAGAAGGAGCCAGCTATGATGATGGATGGGACAGGAACCTGCCTGGTTGACTGATAGCATAGGAACCAGCGTGGATGATGGATGGGACAAGAACAAGCGTGGATGATGGATGGTACAGGAACCAGCCTGGATGATGTATGGGACAGGATCAAGACTGGATGATGGATGGGACACGAGCCAGCAAGGATAATGAATGGGACATGAGCCAACCTGGATGATTAATAGGATTGGAGCCATTCTGGACGATGAATTGGACAGAAGCCAGCCTGGATGTTTCATAGGACAAGAACCAGCTTGGATGATGGATGGTACAGAAGCCAGCCTGAATGATGGATGAAACAGGAGCCTGCTTGGATGATGGATAGTACAGGAGCAAGCTTGGATGATGGATGGGATAGAAGCCAACTTGTATGATAGATGGGACAGAAGGCAGTTTGTTTGATTGATAGGTCATGAGCAAGAATGGATGATAGATTGGACAGGAGCCAGCTTGGATAATGGGTGGGACCGGAGCCAGCCTGGATGATCGATGGGACAAACCAGCCTGCATGATTGATGATACAGGTGCCAGACAGGATGATGGATGGGACAGGAGCAAGCTTGGGTGATGATTTGGACAGAAGCCAACCTGAAAGTTTGATGTGACAGGAGCAAGCCTGGATAATGGATGGGACAGGATCCAGCCGGGATGATTGACGTGACTGGACCAGCCTGATTGATTAAGGGGACATAAGCCTGCTTGGATGATGGATGACACAGAAACCAGCATCAATGATGGAAGGGATTGTAGCCAGCCTCTATGATGGATGGGACAGTAGTCATCCTCTATGATGGATGGTACAGGAGCCAGCCTGAATGATTGGTGGTACACGAACCATCCTGGATGATTGATTTGACTGAAGGCAGCCTGTTTGAAGGATGGGACGGGAGCCAGCCTGGATAATGGATGGAACTGAAGCCAGCACGGATGATTGATTTAACTGGAGCCAGCCTGGATGATGGATGGAACAGAAGCCAGTCTGGATGATGGATGGAACAGGAGCTAGCCAGGATGACGGATGGTACAGGACCCAGCCTGGATGATGGCTGGGACACCAGCCATCAAGGATAATGGATTGAAGAGAAGCCTGCCTGTATGATTAATACGACAGGACCGATCATGGATGATGGATTGGACCGATGCAACCCTGAATGTTTGATGGGACAAGAACCAGTTTGAATGATGGATGATGCAAAAGCCAGCCGGGATGATGGATGGGACAGGAGCCAGTCCTCATTGACTGAGGGGACATAAGCCAGCCTGGATGATGGATGATACAGACGCCAGCCTGGATGATGTATGGGACAGAAGCCATCCTCTATGATGTATGGGACAGGAGCCAGCCTCTATGATGGATTGGACTGAAATCAGCCTCTATGATGGATGGGACAGTTGCCAGCCTCTATGATGGATAAAACAATAGCCTGCCTCTATGATGGATGGGACAGTAGCCAGCTTGTATGATGGATGGGACAGGAGCCAGCCTGTATGATGGATGGGACAGGAGCCAGCCTCTATGATGGATGGGACCATTGCCAGCCTCTATGATGGATGGGACAGGAGCCAGCCTCTATGATGGATGGGACAATAACCAATCTCTATGATGGATGGGACAGTAGCCAGCCTCTATGATGGATGGGGCAGGAGCCAGCCTCTATGATGGATGGGGCAGGAGCCAGCCTCTATGATGGATGGGGCAGGAGCCAGCCTCTATGATGGATAGGACAGGAGCCAGCCTCTATGATGGATGGGACCATTGCCAGCCTCTATGATGGATGGGACCAATGCCAGCCTCTATGATGGATGGGACAGGAGCCAGTCTGGATGATTGATGGAATAGAAGCCAGCTTGGATGATGGATAGTACAGGAGCCAGCTTGAATAATGGTTGGGATAGGAGCCAACCTGGATGATGGATGGGACAGAAGCCAGTTTAGTTGATGAATAGGTCATGAGCTAATATGGATGATGGATGGGACAGGAGCAAGCCTGGATGATGGACGGAACATGAGCCAGCCAAGATTGTGGATGGGACAGGATCAAGCCAGGATGATGGATGGGACAGGATCAAGACTGGATGATGGATAGGACACGAGCCAGCAAGGATAATGAATGGGACATAAGCCAGCTTGGATGATGGATGGGACAGGAGCCAGTCTGGATGAGGGATGTGACAGAACCAGCATGGAAGATTGATGGAACAGGAGCCAGCCGGGAAGATTAATGGTATTGAAGCCAGCTTGCATGGTGGATTTGACAAAAGCAAGCCAGGATGATGGATGGTACAGCAGACAGCCTGGATGATGGATGGGACAGGAGCCTGCCTGCATGACTGATGGAATAGGAACCAGCCTGGATGACGAAAGGGACAGGAGAAAGCCTGGATGATGGATGGAAATCCAACAATCCTGCAGGATTGATGGGACATGAGCCAGCCTGGATTGTGGATGGGACAGAAGCAAGCAATGATAATGGATGGGATAGGAACCAACAAGGATGATGGATGGGACAGGAGCCAGGCAGGATGAGGGATTGTACAGTAGCCAGCCTAGATGATGGATGGTACAGGATCAAGACTGGATGATGGATGAGAAACGAGCCAACAAGGATACTTAATGGGACTTAAGTAAGCCTGGATGATGGATGGGACAAGAGCCAACCTGGATGATAAATACATCATCCAGGATGATAAATACATCAAATACAGGATGGGACACTAGCAATCCTGAATGATGGATGGGACAGAAGCCCGCCTCCATAATGGATGGGACAGTAGCAAGCCTACATGATGGATGGGACAGTAGCCATCCTCTATGATGGATGGGAAAAGAGCCAGATTCTTTGATGTATTGGACAGTAGTCCGCCTCTATGATCGATGGGACAGGAGCCAGCCCCTATGATGAACGGTACAGTAGCCATCCTCAATGATGGATGGGACAGTAGTCAGCCTCTATGATGGATGGGACAGGAGCCAGTCTCTATGATGGATGGGACAGTAGCCAGCCTCTATGATGGATGGGACACGAGCAAGCCTCAATGAGGGATGGGACAGTAGTCATCCTCTATGATGGATAGGACAGGACCCAGCCTCTATGAAGAATGGGAAAGTAGCCAGCCTCAATGAGGGATGGGACAGTAGTCATCCTCTATGATGGATGTGCCAGTAGCCAGCCTCTATGATGGATGGGACAGTAGCCAGCCTCTATGATGGATGGGACACGAGCCAGCCTCTATGATAGATGGACAGTAGCTAGCCTCTATGATGGATGGGACAATAGCCAGCCTCTATGATGGATGGGACAATAGCCAGCCTCTATATTGGATGGGACAAAAGCCAGCCTCTATAATGATGGGACAGTAGCCAGCCTCTATGATGGGGGACAATAGCCAGCCTCTATGATGGATGGGACAATAGCCAGCCTCGATGATGGATGGGACAGGACCAGCCTCTATGATGGATAGAACAGTAGCCAGCCTCGATGAAGAATGGGATAGTAGCTAGCTCGATGATGGATGGGGAAGTAGCCAGTCTCTATGATGGATGGGACAATAGCCAGCCTCTATGAGGGATGGGACAATAGCCACCCTCTATGGCCTATGGGACAGTAGCCACCCTCTATGATCGATGGGACAGTAGCCAGCCTCTAAGATGGAAGGGACAGGAGCCAGTCTGGATGATTGATGGGACAGCAGGCACCTTGGATGATGGATAGTACGAGAGCCTGCTTGGATGATGGTTGGGATAGGAGCTAAATTGGATGTGAATGGGACCGAAGCCAGTTTAGTTGATAAATAGGTCATGAGCAAATATGGATGATGGTTGGGACAGGGGCAAACCTGGATGATGGATTGGACATGAGCCAGCGTAGATTGTGGATGGGACAGGATCAAGCCAGGATGATGGATGGAATAGCATCAAGACTGGATGATGGATAGCACACGAGCAAGGAAGGATAATGGATGTGACATAATCTAGCCTGGACGATGGATGGGACAGGAGCTAGTCTGAATGATGGATGTGAAAGAAGCCAGCATGGATGACTGATGGAACAGGAGCCAGATTCGATTATGGATGGGACAGGAGCATGCCTGGATGATGGATGGGAATCCAGCAATCCTGGATGCTGATGGGACATGAGCCAGCTGGATTGTGGATTGGACAGGACCAGCCTGGATGATGGATGGGACAGGAGCCATCAATGATAATTGATGGGACAGGAGCCACGCAGGATGATGGATTGTACAAGAGCCAGCCTGGATGATGGATGGGACAGGATCAAGACGGATGACGGATGGGACACAAGCCGGCCTGGATGATGGATGAAACAGAAGCCAGCCTGGGTGATTGATGGGACATATGCCAGTTCTGGATGATTGATGGAAAAGTAGGCAGTCTGGATGATTGATGGGACAGAAAACCAACTTGGATGATGGATAGTACAGGAGCCAGCTTTGATAATGGATGGGATAGGAGCCAGCCTGGATGATAGATGGGATAGAAAACAGTTTAGTTAACGGATAGGTCATGAGCAAGCATGGATGATGAATGGGACAGGAGCCAGCCTGAATGATGGATGGGAAAGGAGCCAGCCAAGATGATGATAGGAAAGGAGCCAACCTGGATGATGGTGGGACAGAAGCCAGCCTCATGATTGATAGTACTGGAGCCAGCATGGATGATGGATGGGAAAGGAGCCAGCTTGGATGATTGATTTGCCAGGAGCGAGCCTGGATGAATCATGGGACAGGAGCCAGCCTCATTGTTTGAGGGGACATAAGCCAGCCTTGATGATGGAAGATACAGAAGTCAGCCTCTATGGTGGAGAGGAAGGAGCCAGCCTCTAGATGGATGGGACAGGAGCCAGCCTCTATAATGGATGGGACAGGAGCCAGACTCTATATGGATGGGAAAGGAGCCCGCCTCTATGATGGAGGAATGGAGCCAGCCTTATGATGGATGGGACAGTTGCCACCCTCTATGATGGATGTGACAGGAACCAGCCTGGATGGCCGATGGTACAGGAGCCATCCAGGATGATAGGTGGGTCAGGAGCCAGCCTGAATGATGGATGGTACAGGAGAAAGCCTATATGATGGATGCGATAGTAGCCATCGTGTAGGACGGAATGGACATTAGTCAGGCTCCATGATCGATGGAACAGTAGCCAGCCTCCATGATGGATGGGACAGTAGCTCTCCTGAATGATGGATATGACAGAAGCCCGCCTCCATGATGGATAGGAAAGTAGCCAGCCTCTATGATGGATAGGACAGGAGCCAGCCTCTATGACGAATGGGACAGTAGCCAGCCTCGATGATGGATGGGACAGTAGCCAGACTCTATGATGGGTGTGGCACAATAGCCAGCTCTATGAGGATGGGACAGTAATCATCTCTATGGTGGATGGGACAGGAAACAGCTCTATGATGGATGGGACAATAGCTAGCCTCCATAATGGATGGGACAGTAGCCAGCCTCTATGATGGATGGGACAGTAGTCAGCCTCTATGATGGATGGGACAGTAGCCAGCCTCTATGATGGATGGGACAGTAGACAGCCTCAATGATGGATGGGACAGTAGGCAGACTGGTTGACAGATGGTACAGGAGCCAGCCTCTATGATGGATGGGACAGGAGCCAGCCAGGATGATATATGGGACAGGAGCCAGCCGGGATGATGAATGGTACAGGAAACATCCTCTATAATGGATGGGACAGTAGCCATCCTTATGTTGGATGGGAAAGAAGCCCGCGTCCATGATGGATGGGACAGTAGCCAGCCTAATGATGGATGGGAGAGTAGCCATCCTCTATAATGGATGGACAGTAGTCGATCTCTATGATGAATGGGACAGGAGCCCGCCTTTATGATGGATGGATCTGGAGCCAGCCTCTATGATGGATGGGACAGGTGCCAGCCTGGATGATGGATGTAACAGGAGCCAGCCTGGATGGCGGATGGTACAGGAGTCATCCGGATGATAGATGGGACAGGAGCCAGCCTGGATGATGGATGGTACAGGAGACAGCCTCTATGTGGATGGTTATCTTGAGGTTATCTTGAGATGATTTCTGGGCTTTTTAGTGTCCCCGCGGCCCGGTCCTCGACCAGCCCTCCACCCCCAGGAAGCAGCCCGTGACAGCTGACTAACACCCAGGTACCTACTTTATGCTAGGTAACAGGGGCATAGGGTGAAAGAAAACTCTGCCCATTGTTTCTTTCCGGCGCCTGGGATCGAACCCTGGACCAAAGGATCACAAGTCCAGCGTGCTGTCCGCTCGGCCGACCGGCTCCC
The DNA here is from genome assembly GCA_020271785.1 of Procambarus virginalis. Classification (NCBI taxonomy): domain Eukaryota; kingdom Metazoa; phylum Arthropoda; class Malacostraca; order Decapoda; family Cambaridae; genus Procambarus; species Procambarus virginalis. Next base: position 60,800 of record WNGS01010124.1, on the reverse strand, counting down.
TGGATGGGACAGTAGCCATCCTCTATGTCGGAATGGACAGTAGTCAGCCTCTATGATCGATGGAACAGTAGCGCCACCATAATGGATGGGACAGTAGCCCGCCACCATGATGGATAGGAGAGAGCCTGCCACTATGATGGATAGAAACAGGAGCAGCCTCTATGACGAATGTGACAGTAGCCACTCTATGATGGATAGAACAGGAGCCAGCTTTATGACGAATGGACAGTAGCCAGCCTCTATGATGGATAGAACAGGAGCCAGCCTCTATGACGGATGGAACAGGAGCCAGCCTCTATGAGGATAGAACAGGAGCCAGCCTCTATGATGGAT
>WNGS01010124.1:38526-59467 GCA_020271785.1 Procambarus virginalis | reverse complement strand
ATTTATATGTATATATATATATATATATGTATTATATATTATATGTATATATATGTATATATATATTATATGTATATATATATATATATATATTTATATGTATATATATATTATATATAATTATTGTATATATAATTATATTTATATATATATATAGTATATAATTATATTTATATGTATATATTATATATTTATATGTATATATTTATATGTATATATTATATATATATATATATATATTTATATATTATATATGTATATATATATATATTTATATGTATATATATATATGTATATTATATATATGTATATATGTATATATATAGTATATATGTATATATATATTATATGTATATATATATATATTTATATGTATATATGTATATATATATTTATATGTATATATGTACTATATATATTTATATGTATATATATATATATTATATGTATATATATATATATATATATATATATATATATATATATATATGTATATATTGTATATATATATATATATATATATATATATATATATATATATATATATATATATATATATATATATATATACATATAAATATATATACATATAAATATATATACATATAAATATATATATACATACATATATATATACATACATATATATACATACATATATATACATACATATATATACATACATATATATACATACATATATATACATACATATATATATACATACATATATATACATACATATACATACATATACATACATATACATACATATACATACATATACATACATATACATACATATACATACATATACATACATATACATACATATACATACATATATATATATATATATATATATATATATATATATATATATATATATATGTATGTGTGTGTGTGACATATTTCAAGCCATATTTTTTGAAGGCACTAACTTTTTCTCTCAGTTTTATTAAACAATAGAGATTTTTTACAAAATTTGACAATATCCTGAGTTACTTTACAATTTATTTAAATAGTTTAGTTTTGTTTTATTATTTTTTTATAAAACTGTAATATTAATATAGGTATAGGTTCAGTACTAATTGTAATATTTTAACATACTAAGAAGGTTAGGTTAGGTTGAGGTTTTCTATTCATCATTTCAAGGTAACCTCAAATATTCACAATAAATTAGTATGTCACATATGCACTTATTCATAAGCAAGATATTGACTATAAGCAAGTGAGAGAACGGGTTGCTCGATCACATATTAGCTGATGATGATAAAAAAGTATATGATTTGCTGAGATATTAATCATTCTAGGATTTTACCAGTAATTTGGAGCAGTGACTCTGATGTGTAGTTATCAACTATTGAGCGGCTCTTCTTTTTGTGTACTGGAATAACATCTGTCTTCTTCCATAAGGAGGGCCAAATTCCTTGAGCTAGGCAGAGTTGGAAAAGGCACTTGAGAAGTGGAGCCAACAGGTCAGCACAGCATCGTAGTAGTCTTGGACTGACCTTATCTGGCCCCACAGCTTTGCTTTTGTCTAAAGGAGATGGAGAACTTCAGCCTGCTGTATAACCACTTCAGTCATCCTTGACACTGTGCTTGGAGCAGGATGTGGAAGTACCCGTTTCAGGATCAGTGACCTGAAGCTCGGCAGCAAAGTGGTGTGCCAGGAGATCAGCCTTCTCTTGATTGCTGGTTGCAACAGTTCCATCGTCACGGTTTAGAGGCGAGATTGTGTCCTCAGATGAATTGAGAAGTTGGGAAGGTTGGTTGGGTCTTCACTGGTGAGCTTCGGGGCAATGAAATTATTTCCCACGGTGCTCATACTTGTATCTTCCGTTGTCCAGAGGCCTTCTTTCCTCACCACATTGATCTGTATCGCTGGAAAGGGATTCTGGGATTTTACTTTGTATTTTTGGACCCACGGGTTTAATAAAACCATATTGCCTTTCTTGTTTTCCTGTTTAATGTACAGTTTAATTTTCCAACAAATTTATTAGTTGAGTTTCTCCTGTTTCGCATCCTTTAAATTCGCCTCTATGCTATGTGTTTTATTTTGTTAAATATTAGGTCATATTCTAATCAGAGTGTAGTGTTAAGGACTTTTGTGTGTTAAGATGCTTTATCCTGTCACCATTATGGTCTGACTGCCCGAGGACCGCTCCTATTCCAAGATGGCGGCTATTTCAGACTCCTGCTTCTCAGTCTAGTCTCAGACTCCTTCTTCTCAGTCGAGTCTCAGACTCCTATTCCTCAGTTGAGTCTCAAACTCCTATTCCTCAGTTGAGACTCAGACTCCTATTCCTCAGTTGAGTCTCAGACTCCTATTCCTCAGTCGAGTCTCAGACTCCTGTTCTTCAGTCAAGTATCAGAACAGTTCTTCAGTCGAGTCTCAAAATCCTGTTCCTCAATCAAGTCTCAGTGTCCTCTTTCTCAGTCAAGTCTCAGACTCCTGTTCTTCAGTCGAGTCTCAGACTCCTGCTCCTCAGTCGAGTCTCAGACTCCTGTTCCTCACTCGAGTCTTAGACTCCTGTTCCTCAGTCGAGTCTCAGACTCCTGTTCCTCACTCGAGTCTCAGACTCCTGTTCCTCAGTAGAGTCTCAGACTCCTGTTCCTCAGTAGAGTCTCAGACTGCTGTTCCTCAGTCAAGTATCAGACTCCGGTTCCTCAGTTTAATTGAGTTAGATGGAGTGTCAGTTGATCATAGTATGCATTCAGGACTTGGTAAACCTAAACCCAATACTTCTCTTGTTTCAGCTCCGTTGCTCCATGTGATCCCAACTCTCATATCCTAATGTGGAGTGTTCCTTAACCTGCTCTCCAGTTCCACTTCATTGTTCATCATTTCCACATTTGTTAGCACAATGTCCAGAATATTTATATTCTGGATAATATATCTGGATAATATATATAATATATCTGGATAATATATATAATGTTATATTATAACATTAATATATAATGTTTACATATTGTTTCAGGAATACACTTTGTACCGCCTCGAAAACTCCTCTGTTAGTTAATTACCTGCTCGTGATATCCTGATATTTACTCTACAGTGAAATGTACAAATTTCTCTTATTATTGCCTCTAGATGTTGTCGAAGTTGCCGTCATGACGAGTGTTCCTCGCGCTTGTTACACACCTGGAGGCTTACACATTGACCAACTAGCCAGAGCTAAATCCCCGCAAACACAACTAGGTGAGTACACTCCCCCGATTACCATCTCTGTTTTCCCTTCAGCCACTTCTCACCTTAGAGTGGAGAAGTGGCTCAATATTTTGTTAGGGGTCAATATTTTATTAACATCTAGTGAATTAAAAACTCATTTAAGTGAAAAAACTAAGTCCATTTCCTCCCCCATCGCTGTGATCGGTTTTCGGGAATAACAGTGACGCCTTCTATTGGTTCATGTTCAGGCCGGGCCCTGGACTCTAGCAACATAATGGTCAGGTATTGCTCCTGCCATCCTCTGCTGCGGTCTCCTCCCCCATCCCTCGCTTACATGGAGTTCCTTCGTATGACGGAATCTCAGTTCTTGATAAATGATTTTACGGACTATATATAAATGCCTTTCAGATTAGCACTCTTCCCCAGTTCTCCTGGACGATCATTCCCAAAAACAGTGAACATTGGTAATGCTCCACAAAATATTGGAACCTCCACCAAATAATGGAACCTATGCCAGTTGAGCACCTATGCCTATGCCGATTATAACATAATCCTTCAACGATAAACAGACTATGAGCTCTCTTAGGGTTTTGTACATAATACTGTTCATGCTGTTAACTAAGTAACCAATCCTTGCCCCTGCCCAGCACACCCTCATGTTGTCCCATGTGTCCTCTGAACACAGAGCTGTGTCTATGTATTTCCCCAGCAGGTTAACGTCAGTCTCGCCCCAGATAGTTATGCCCTCATCCACACCAACCTGAATATGTTGAATATGGTGTGAGGCACAGATGCGCGGGTGACCTCATTATAGCGACTGATACACAGATCATCAATACCCTGATCACAGAGAGTCAGGTACAGATCAACACTAACCATGATCACAGCGATTGATGCACAGATTAACATTAAGCAGATCACAGAGAGAAAGGCACAGATCAACACTAACCATGATCACAGCGATTGATGCACAGATCAACATTAAGCAGACCACAGAGAGAAAGGCACAGATCAACAATTACCTGATCAAGAGTGATGTTCAGATTAACAATATCATGATCACAAAGAGTGATGCACAGATCAACAATAGCCAGACCACAGAGAGTTATCTCGAGATGATTTTGGGGCTTAGCGTCCCCGCGGCCCGATCTTCGACCACGCCTCCTTTTTGTTACACACTACTAGGAAGCAGCCAGTAGGAGCTGTCTAAATCCCAGGTACCTATTTACTGCTTGGATAACAGGTGCATCAGGGTGAAATAAACTCTGCCTATTTTTCTCCACCGGGGATCGAACCCGGAACGTCGGGACTACGGATCCGAAGCGCCGTCCACTCAGCTATCAGGTCCCAGTCCAAAGTGATGTACAGATCTACAATAACTGACCACAGAGAGTGAGGCACAGATCAACAATTCCTTGACCACAGAATGAAGCACAGTTCAGCAATGTCGTGACACCGAGAGTGGTGCACAGAGCTACAACAACCTCACCACAAAAAAGAGTGAGCATAAGGTTAATGTGTCAGAATAAGGGAAGTCAAAGCTGAAGCCCCTATAGGATGAGTGACCACAGTGTACTGACTTTTGAGTACTTGGTGGAGGTAGGGATACCTATCCAAGGATGGGAGTGGAGGGAAAAAACTAAATTATCGGAGAGGAAAATATGACGAGATGAGGAACTTCCTCAGGGATACCATGGGAAACAGAACTTAAAGACAACAATGTGCAGACATGATAGATTTTGTCACCAAGAAGTGCCAGGAAGCTGCAGACAGGTTTATCCCTGTCCAAAAGAGAACACGAAAAACAGAAAACCCATGGTTCAATCAGGAATGCAAGGTAGCGAAGCAACCGAGTAAAGAACATGGAGAATTACAGAATAAGAGAACACCGGAGAGCAGGAGAGATACCAGAGGGCCCAGATGAATACCTCAGAGTGAGGAGGAAGCAGAGAGACAGTTTGAAAATGACATCGCGAGTAAAGCCAAGACCCAACCAAAGCTGCTCCACAGCCACATCAGGAAGAAACAGCAGTGAAGGAACAGGTGATGAAACTGAGAAAAGGGGAGAACAGATACACAGAAAATGACAAGGAGTGTGTAAGAACTCAACAAGAGATTCCAGGAGGTCTTCACAATAGAACAAGTAGAAACCCCTGCACTAAATGAGGAGGCGGCAAACCAAGCAACCTTGGAGAATTTGAACTCACCAGTGATGAGGTCAAAAGGTGTCTGCTGGAGCTGGATGTGACAAAGGCTGTTGGGCCTGACAGAATCTCACCATGGATACTAAAGGAAGGTGCAGAAGCACTAAGTGTGTCACTCTCTATGGTGTATAACAGTCACTGGAAAAGGAGACTTACCAGAAGTTTGAAAGACAGCTAACGTAGTCCCAATATACAAGATGGACGACAGGCAAGAGGCACTGAACTACAGGACAGTTTCTCTAACTTGTATACCATGCAAGGTGATTGAGAAGATCGCGAGGAAAAGGCTCATAGAGCATCTGGAGGAAAATAACTTTGTAATGCACCACCAACATGGGTTCAGGGATGGTAAATCGTGCCTCACACGTTAAACAGAATTCTATGACAAGGCAACAGAAATTAGGCAGGAAAGAGAAGGGTGGGCCGACTGCATTTTCCTGGACTGTCCGAAAGCCTTTGACACAGTACCCCATAAAAGGCTGTTAAAAAAGTTGGAGCAACAGGCAGGAGTAAAAGGGAAGGTGCTCCAGTGGATAAGGGAGTACTTAAGCAACAGGAAACAGCGAGTAACGGTGAGGGGGAAGGCATCAGATTGGCGAGATGTCACCAGCGGAGTCCCACAGGGCTCAGTACTTGGACCCATCCTGTTTCTAATATATGTAAACGATCTTCGGGAGGGTATAGACTCGTTCCTCTTAATGTTTGCTGATGATGCAAAAATTATGAGAAGAATCAAGACGGATGAAGATAGACAGAGACTACAGGATGACCTGGACAAACTGGAGGAATGGTCTAGAAAATGGCTGCTAAAGTTCAACTCAGGAAATTGTAAGGTAATGAAATTAGGCGAAGGGAGCAGGAGGCTGAACACAAGGTATTATTTGGGAGGTGAAATCCTGCAAGAGTCAAATAGAGAGAAAGATCTGGGAGTTGATATCACACCGACCTGTCCCCAGAGGCCCACATCAAAAGAATGCCATCAGCGGCATATGCTAGACTGGCCAACATAAGAACTGCCTTTAGAAACATGTGTAAGGAATCGTTCAGAACCCTGTCAACCACTTATGTAAGACCAATCCTGGAGTATGCAGCGCCAGCGTGGAGTCCATACCTAGTTAAACACAAGACAAAGTTAGAGAACATTCAGCGGTATGCCACCAGGCTCGTCCCGGAACTGAGAGGAATGAGCTACGAGGAAAGGCAAAAGGAGCTGAACCTCACATCCCTGGAGAACAGAAGAGTAAGGGAGAGATGATAACCACCTACAAAATTCTCATGGGAATTGATAAGGTGGACAAAGACAAACTCTTCAGCACGGGTTGGACACGAACAAGGGGACACAGGTGGAAACCTAGTACCCAGATGAACATCAGAGACGTTAGAAAGAATTTTTTCAGTGTCAGAGTAGTTAATAAATGGAATGTACTAGGAAGTGGTGTGGTGGAGGCTGACGCCATACACAGTTTCCGATGTAGATATGATAGAGCCCAGTAGGATAAAGAATCTGTAAACCAGTTGATTGACAGCTGAGAGGCGGGACCAAAAAGCCAAAGCTCAACCCCCGCAAGCACAATTGGGTGAGTACAATTAGGTGAGTGCAGATCAACAACAACTTGACCACAGAGAGTGTGGCACAGATCAACAATAACCTGACCAAATAGAGTGTGGCACAGATCAACAATAACTTGACCACAAAGAGTGAGGCACAGATCAACAACAACTTGACCACAAAGAGTGAGGCACAGATCAACAACAACTTGACCACAAAGAGTGAGGCACAGATCAACAACAACTTGACCACAAAGAGTGAGGCACAGATCAACAACAACTTGACCACAAAGAGTGAGGCACAGATCAACAATAACCTGACCACATAGAGTGAGGCACAGATCAACAACAACTTGACCACAGAGAGTGAGGCACAGATCAACAACAACTTGACCACAGAGAGTGAGGCACAGATCAACAACAACTTGACCACAGAGAGTGAGGCACAGATCAACAACAACTTGACCACAGAGAGTGAGGCACAGATCAACAACAACTTGACCACAGAGAGTGAGGCACAGATCAACCAATAAAACGAGCGCTTCATGTGATAAACAATATCGAGATGAACAATATTATGAGAAAATAGCAAATGAAAAAACAGAAAGAATTTTCAAAAATTCACCTCGAAAATCCAATTAGCTCCCACTGTCACCGCTTGACAAACATTTTACAAATACACGAGTGAGGTTGGCTCCAGTCCCATCAATCATCCACGCCGGCTCCTGTCCCATCCATCATCCAGGCCGGCTTCTCTCCCATCAATCATCCAGGGCGGCTCCTGTCCCATCCAGCATCCAAGCTAACTGCTGTCCCATCCATCATTCTGGCTGGCTCCTGTCCCATCCATCATTCTGGCTGGCTCCTGTCCCATCCTTCATCCAGGTTGGCTCCTGTTCCATCCGTCCTCCAGGCTGGCTCCGGTCCCATTCTTCATCCAGGTTGGCTCCTGTCCCTTCAGTCATCCAGGATGGCTTCTGTCCCATCCATCATCTTGATTGGCCCCTGTCCCATCCATCATCCAGGCTGGCTCCTGTTCCATCCATCTCCCAGGTTGGCTCCTGTCCAATTCATCACCCAAGCTGGCTCTTGTCCCATCCATTATCCAGGCTGGCTCAGTTACTATCTATCGTCCAGGTTGGTTCCTGTCCAATTCATCACCCAAGCTGGCTTCTGTCCTATCAATCATTTGGGCTGGCATCTGTCCCATACATCATCCAGGCTGGCTACTGTCCCATCCATCATCCAGACTGGTTCCTGTCCCGTCCATCATTAAGGCTGGCTCATATCCCAGCCATCATCAAAGCTGGCTCCTGTATCATCCATCATCCAAGCTGGCTGCTGTCCCATCAATCATCGAGACTGGCTTCTGTTCCATTTATCATAGAAGCCAGCTATTGTCCCATCCATCATTGAGGCTGGCTACTGTCCCATCCATCACAGAGGCTGGCTCCTGTCCATTCCATTATAAAGGCTGACTACTGCCCTATCCATCATAGAGCCTGGCTATTGTCCCATCAATCATAGAGGCTGGCTACTGTCCCATCCATCATAGAGGACAGCTACTGTCCCATCCATCATGTAGGATGGCTACTGTCCCATCCATCATGGAGGCGGGCTTCTGTCCCATCCAACATACAGGATGGCTACTGTCCCATCCATCATAGAAGCTGCCTACTGTTCCATTGGTCATGGAGGCTGACTACTGTCCCATCCTACATACAAGATGGTTACTGTCCCATCCATCATAGAGGCTGCCTACTGTCCCATCCATCATAAAGTCTGGCTCCTGTCACAACAATCATAGACACTGGCCCCTGTCCCATCCATCATCCTGGCTGGCTTATGTCCCCTCAATCAATCAGGCTGGCTCCTGTCCCATCCATCATCTAGGCTGGCTATTGTCTCATCCATCATAGAGGATGGCTATGTCCCATGCATCATAGAGGCTGCCTCCTGTCCCATCCATCATAGAGGTTGGCAACTATCCCATCCATCATAGAGGCTGGCTATTGTCTCATCCATCACAGAGGATGGCTAATGTCTCATCCATCATAGAGGCTGGCTCCTGTCCCATCCATCATAGAGGCTGGCTCCTGTCCCATACATCATAGAGAATTACTCCTGTCCCATCCATCATCCTGGCTGGCTTTTGTCATATTAATCAACCAGAATGGCTTCTGTCCCATCCTTCATCCAGGCTCGCTACTGTCATATCAATCATGCAGGCTGGCTTCTGTCCCATCCATCATCCAGGCTGGCTTTTGACATATTAATCAACCAGAATGGCTTCTGTCCCATCCTTCATCCAAGCTCGCTACTGTCATATCAATCATGCAGGCTGGCTTCTATCCCATGCATCACCCAGGCTGGCTCCTTTTCCATCCTTCATCTAGGCTGGCTTCTGTCCTATCCATCAATCTGGCTGGCTCCTGTCCTATCAATCATGCAGGTTGGCGTCTGTCCCATCTATCATCTAGGCTGGATCCTTTCCCATTCTTTATCTAGGCTAGCCCCTTTCCCATCCATCATTCAGGCTGGCACCTGTCTCTTCCATCATCCAGGCTGGCTCCTGTTCCCTCCATCATCCATAATAGTTCATTACTTATCAACTAATCTGGCTTCTGTCCCATCTATCATCCAGGTTGGCTCCTATCCCATCTATCATCAAAGCTGGCTCATGTACTATCCATCATCCAAGCTGGCGCTTGACCCATCAGTCATCCAAACTGGCTCCTGTCCGATCAGTCATCGAGTCAGGCTTCTGTTTTATCCATCATCCAGGCTGGCTTTTGCAACATCCATCATCCAAGCTGGTTCTTGTCCCATCAAACATCCAGGCTGGCTTCGGTCCAATCCATCATGATGGTTCCTGTCCTATTAATCATAGAGGCAAGCTTCTGTTCAATTCATTATCCTTGCTGGCCCATGTCCCATCCATCATCCAGGCTTGATCCTGTCCCTTCCATCATCAAGGCTGGGTCCTGTACCATCCATAAAATTGGCTAGCTTCTGTCCCATCCATCATCCAGGATTGCTCCTGTCCCATCCATCATCCATACTGGCTTCTGTCCCATCCATCATCCAGGCTGGCTCCTATCCTATCCTTCAAACAGGCTGGCTTCAGTCCAATCAATCAACCAGGATAGTTCGTGTCCCACCCATCATCCAGGCTGTCTCCTGTACCATCCATCATAGAGGATGGCTACTGTCCCATCAATCATAGAGGCTGGCTACAGTCCCTTCCATCATTGATGCTGGCTTCTGTGTCATCATTCATCCAAGCTGGCTTATGTCCCCTCAGTAAATCAGGCTCGCTCATGTCACATCAATCATTCAGGCTGGCCCCTTTCCAATTCATCACCCAAGCTTGCACCTGTCCCATCCATCATCCAGTCTGGCACCTGTATTATCTATCGTGCAGGCAGGCTTCTGTCCCATCCATCATCCAGGACGGCTCCTGTCCCATCCACATTCCAGGATGGCTCCTGTCCCATCCACTATCCAGGATGGCTCCTGTTCCACCCGTTATCCAAGCTGGCTCCTGTCCCATCTATCATACATTCTAGCTCATGACCTATCCAATCAAATAAACTGGCTTCTTTCCGATCTATCAGACAGGTTGGCTTCTATCCCATCCATCAACCTGACTGGTCCCTGTCCCATATGTCATCCAGGTTGCCTCCAGCCTCATCCATCATCCAAACTGGCTATTGTCTCATCCATCATCCAGGCCTGCTACTGATTCAATCCTCATCCAGCCAAGCTACTGTTCCATCCATCATCCAGGCTGGCGTCTGTCCCATCAATCACAGAGGCAGGCTACTGTCCCATCCATCATAGAGGCAGGCTACTGTCCCATCCATCGTAGAGGCTTGCTCCTTTCCCATCCGTCTTAAAGGCTGGCTACTGTCCCATCCATCATATAGGCGGGCTCCTGTCGCATCCATCTTAGAGGCTGGCTACTGTCTTATCCACCATTGAGGCTGGCTACTGTCCTATCCATCATAGAGGCTGGGTTCTGCCCCAGTCATCATAGAGGCGTGCTCCTGTCTCTTCCATCATTGAGGATGGCTCCTTTCCCATAAATCACAGAGGATGGCTCTTGTCCCATCCATCATTGAGGCTGGCTCCTGTTCAACCCATCATCCATGCTGGCTCCGGTCTTATCAATCATCCAGACTGGCTCCTGTCCTATCCATCATCCAGCCTGGCTTCTGACCTATCAATAATTCAGACTGACGTCTGACAGATCCATCGTTCAGGCTGGATTCTGTGTCACCCATCATCCAGGATGGCTTATGTCTCCTAAACCAATCAGGCCAGCTCATGTCCCATCCTTAATCCAGGTTCGCTCCTGTCACATCAATCATCCAAGCTGGCTCCTGTTCAATTCGTCACCCAAGCATGCTCCTGTCCCATCCATCATCCAGGCTGGCTCCTGTCCTATCAATCATGCAGGCTGGCTTCTGTCCCATCTATCATCCAGGCTGGCTCCTTTCCCATCCATCATCCTGACTGGCTCCTGTCCCATTCATCATCCATACTAGCTCATGACCTATCTGTCAAATAAACTGGCTTCTGTCCCATCTATCATCCACGTTGGCTCCTATGCAATCCATTATCAAAGCTGGCTTCTGTACTATCCATCATCCAAGCTGGTTCCTGTCCCATTATTCATCCAGACTGCCTTCTGTTCCATCAATCATCCAGGCAGGCTCCTGTCCCATCAATCATCCAGGAAGCTTCTATCCCATCCATCGTTCAGGCTCGCTCTTGTCCCATCCATCATCCAGGCTGTCTTCTGTACCATCTATTATCCAAGCTGAATCCTGTCCCATCCATCATCCAAGCTGGCCTCGGTCCAATCCATCGTCCATGATGGCTCCTGTCCTATTTATCATCCAGGTTGGCTCTTGTCCCATCCATCATCCAGGCTTACTTATGTCCCATTCATTATCCTTGCTGGCTCGTGTCCCATCCATCATCCAGTCTTGATCCGGTCCGATCCATCATCCAGGCTGGCTCTTGTTCAATCGATTATCCTGCCTGGCTCCTGTCCCACCCATCATCCTGGCTGGCTCCTGTCCCATCCATTATCATTGCTGGCTTCTGTCCCATCCAAAATCCAGGCTGGCACATGTCCCATCAATCATCCAGGATTGCTGGATTCCCATCCATCATCCAGTCTGGTTCCTATGCCATCAGTCATCCAGGCAGGCTCCTGTCCCCTCCATCATCCAGGCTGGCTGCTGTACCACCCACCATCCAGGCAGGCTCCTGTCCCCTCCCTCATCCAGGCTGGCTGCTGTACCATCCACCATCCAGGCTTGCTCCTGTCCCATCCATCATCCAAGCTGGCTTTTATCCCATCCATCATCTATGCTGCCTCCATTCCCATCCATCATCCAAACTGGGTCCTGTTCCATCAATCATCCATGCTAGCTTCTGTCACATCCAACATCCAGACTGGCTCCTCTCCCATCCATCATGCAGGCTAGCTTATGTCCCATTCATTTTCCTTGCTGGCTCGTGTCCTATCCATCATCAAGTCTTTATCCTGTCCCATCCATCATCCTGGCATGATCCTGTCACATCTACAATCTAGGCTGGCTCATGTCCCATCCATCACACAGGCTTGCTCCTGTCCCCATCCATCATCCATATTAACTCAACACTTATTCATCAACTAAACTGACTTCTGTCCCATTCATCATCCAGGATGGCTCCTATCCCACCCATCATGAAGGCTGGCTCCTGCCACATCCACCATAGAGGCTCACTCCTGTCCCATCAGTTATAGAGGCGGGTTCCTGCCCCATCTATCATAGAGTCTGGCTACTTTCCCATCCGTCATTGAGGCTGGCTACTGTCATATCCATCACAGAGGCTGGATACTGTCCCATCCAACATAGAGGTTGGCTTCTGTCCCATCCATCATATAGGCTGACTATTGCACTATCCATTATAGAGGCTGGCTCCTGTCCCATTTATCATAGAGTCTAGCTACTGTCCCATCCATCATAGAGCCTGGCTACTGCCCCATCCATCATAGAGGATGGCTACTGTCCTATACATCATAGAGGCTGGCTACTGTCTCAGCCCATCATAGAGGTTGGCTACTGTCCTATCCCTCATAGAAGCTGGCTACTGTTCCATCCATCATAGAGGCTGACTACTGTCCCATCCATCATAGAAGCTGGCTACTGTTCCATCCATCATAGAGGCTGACTACTGTCCCATCCATCATAGAGGCTGACTACTGTTTCATCCATCATAGAGGCTGACTCCTATCCCATGAATCATAGAGGCGGTTCCTGTTCCATCCATCATTGAGTCTGGCTACTGTCCCATCCATCATAGAAGCTGGCTACTGTTCCATCCATCCTAGAGGCTGAGTCCTGTCCCTCCATCATAGAGGCTGGCTACTGTCCCATCCATCATAGAGGCTGGATATTGTCCATCCATCATAGAGGCTGGGTCGTGTCCCATCCATCATAGAGGCTAGCTCCTATCGCATCCATCATAGAGGATGGCTACTGTCCCATTCATCATCGAGGCGGACTACTGTTCCATCCATCATCGAGGCTGACTACTTTTCTATCCATCAAAGAGGCTGTCAACTGTCCCATCCACCATAGAGGATGACTACTGTCCCATCCATCATAGAGGATGACTACTGTCCCATCCATCATAGAGGATGACTACTGTCCCATCCATCATAGAGGCTGGCTCCTGTCCCATCCATCATAGAGGATGACTACTGTCCCATCCAAAATAGAGGATGACTACTGTCTCATCCATCATAGAGGATGACTACTGTCCCATCCATCATAGAGGCTGGCTCCTGTCCCATCCACATTAGAGGATGGCTACTGTCCCATCCATCATAGAGGCTGGCTACTGCCCATCCATCATAGAGGTTGGCTACTGTCCTATACATCATAGAGGCTGGCTACTGTCTCAGCCCATCATAGAGGTTGGCTACTGTCCTATCCCTCATAGAAGCTGGCTACTGTTCCATCCATCATAGAGGCTGACTACTGTCCCATCCATCATAGAAGCTGGCTACTGTTCCATCCATCATAGAGGCTGACTACTGTCCCATCCATCATAGAAGCTGGCTACTGTTCCATCCATCATAGAGGCTGGCTATTGTCCCATCCATCATAGAAGCTGGCTACTGTTCCATCCATCATAGAGGCTGACTACTGTCCCATCAATCATAAAGGCTGATTCCTGTCCTATCAATCAAAGAGGCGGGTTCCTGTTCCATCCATCATAGAGGCTGACTACTGTCCCATCAATCTTAGAGGCGGGTTCCTGTCCCATCCATCATTGAGTCTGGCTACTGTCCCATCCATCATAGAAGCTGGCTACTGTTCCATCCATCATAGAGGCTGACTACTGTCCTATGCATCATAGAGGCTGGCTACTGTCCCATCAAACATAGAGGCTGGCTACTGTCCCATCAAACATAGAGGCTGGCTATTGTTCCATCCACCATAGAGGCTGGCTACTGTCCCATCCTTCATAGAGCTTTGTTATTGTCCCATCCATCATAGAGGATGGCTACTGTCCCACTCATCATAGACGCTGCTCGTGTCCCATCCATCACTGAGGCTTCCTATTGTCTCATCCATCATAGATGCTGGCTTCTGTCTTATCTATCATAGAAGCTGGCTGATGCTCCATCCATCATCGAGGCGGAATACTGTCCCATCCATCATCGAGGCTTACTACTTTTCTATCCATCAAAGAGGGTGGTTACAGTCCCATTCATCATAGAGGCTGGCTCCTGTCCCATCCATCATAGAGGCTGACTACTGTCCTATCCATCATAGAGGCTGGCTCCTGTCCCATATTTATCATAGAGTCTGGGTACTGTCTCATCCATCAAAGAGGCTGGCTATTGTTCCGTCCATCACAGAGGCTGTCTACTGTCCCATCCATCATAGAGGCTGGCTACTGTCCCATCCATCATAGAGGCTGGCTATTGTCCCATCCATCATAGAGGCTGGCTACTGTCCCATCCATCATAGAGGCTGGCTACTGTCCCATCCATCATAGAGGCTGGCTGCTGTCCCATTCGTCATAAAGGCTGACTACTGGCCCATTCGTCATAAAGGCTGACTACTGTCCCATCCATCAAAGAATCTGGCACCTGTCCCATCCATCATGGAGACTGGCTATTGTCCCATCCGTCATAGAGGCTGGCTACTGTCCGATTCATCATAGAGGCTGGCTACTGTCCGATTCATCATAGAGGCTGGTTCGTGTTCCATCCATCATCCAGGCTTACTTATGTCGCATTCATTATCCTGCTGGCTCGTGTCCCATCCATCATCCAGTCTTGATCCTGTCCCATCCATCATCCAGTCTTGATCTGTCCCATCCATCATCCAGGCTGGCTCTTGTTCAATCCATTATCCTGCCTCGCTCCTGTCCCACCCATCATCCTGGCTGGCTCCTGTCCCATCCATTATCATTGCTGGCTCCTGTCCCATTAAAAATCCAGGCTGGCTCATGTCCCATCAATCATCCAGGATTGCTGGATTCCCATCCATCATCCAGTCTGGTTCCTATGCCATCAGTCATCCAGGCAGGCTCCTGTCCCCTCCATCATCCAGGCTGGCTGCTGTACCACCCACCATCCAGGCAGGCTCCTGTCCCCTCCATCATCCAGGCTGGCTGCTGTACCATCCACCATCCAGGCTTGCTCCTGTCCCATCCATCATCCAAGCTGGCTTTTATCCCATCCATCATCCAGGCTGGCTTCTGTTCAATCATCCATGCTGGCTTCTGTAGCATCTATCATCTATGCTGGCTCCATTCGCATCCATCATCCAAACTGGCTCCTGTTCCATCAATCATCCATGCTGGCTTCTGTCACATCCATCTTCCGGACTGGCTCCTGTCCCATCCATCATGCAGGCTCGCTTCTGTCCCATTCATTATCCTTGTTGGTTCGTGTCCTATCCATCATCAAGTCTTGATCCTGTCCCATCCATCATTCTGGCTTGATCCTGTCACATCTACAATCTAGGCTGGCTCATGTCCCATCCATCACCCAGGCTTGCTCCTGTCCCCATCCATCATCCATATTAGCTCAACACTTATTCATCAACTAAATTGACTTCTGTCCCATTCATCATCAGGATGGCTCCTATCCCAACAGTCATTCAAGCTGGCTCCTGTACTATCCATCATCCAAGCTGCCAGCTGTCCCATCAATCATCCAGATTGGATATTGTCCCACCCATCATAAAGGCTGGCTCCTGTCCCATCCATCATAGAGGCTGACTCCTGTCCCATCAGTCATAGAGCCGGGTTCCTGCCCCATCTATCATAGAGTCTGGCTACTTTCCCGTCCGTCATAGAGGCTGGCTACTGTCATATCCATCACAGAGGCTGGATACTGTCCCATCCATCATAGAGGCTGGCTATTGTCCATCCATCATATAGGCTGACTATTGTACTATCCATTACAGAGGCTGGCTCATGTCTCATTTATCATAGAGTCTAGCTACTGTCCCATCAATCATAGAACTGGCTACTGTTCCATCCATCATAGAGGCTGACTACTGTTTTCTTCCATCATAGAGGCTGACTACTGTTTCATCCATCATAGAGGCTGACTCCTATCCCATGAATCATAGAGGCGGGTTCCTGTTCCATCCATCATTGAGTCTGGCAACTGTCCCATCCATCATAGAAGCTGGCTACTGTTCCATCCATCCTAGAGGCTGAGTCCTGTCCCTTCCATCATAGAGGCTGGCTACTGTCCCATCCATCATAGAGGCTGGATATTGTCCCATCCATCATAGAGGCTGGGTCGTGTCCCATCCATCATAGAGGCTGGCTCCTATCGCATCCATCATAGAGGATGGCTACTGTCCCATTCATCATCGAGGCGGACTACTGTTCCATCCATCATCGAGGCTGACTACTTTTCTATCCATCAAAGAGGCTGTCAACTGTCCATCCACCATAGAGGATGACTACTGTCCCATCTCATAGAGGATGACTACTGTCCCATCCATCATAGAGGCTGGCTCCTGTACCATCCATCATAGTGGATGACTACTGTCCCATCCATCATAGAGGATGACTACTGTCTCATCCATCATAGAGGATACTACTGTCCCATCATCTAGAGCTGGCTCCTGTCCCATCCACATTAGAGGATGGCTACTGTCCCATCCATCATAGAGGCTGGCTACTGTCCCATCCATCATAGAGGCTGGCTACTGTCACATTCGTCATAGAGGCTGGCTCCTGTTCTATCCATCATAGTGGCTGGCTACTGTCACATTCGTCATAGAGGCTGGCTCCTGTTCTATCCATCATAGAGGCTGGCTCCTGTTCTATCCATCATAGAGGCTGGCTACTGTCCCATTCGTCATAGAGGCTGGCTCCTGTTCTATCCATCATAGAGGCTGGCTACTGTCCCATTCGTCATAAAGGCTGGCTCCTGTTCTATCCATCATAGAGGCTGGCTACTGTCACATTCGTCATAGAGGCTGGCTCCTGTTCTATCCATCATAGTGGCAGGCTACTCTCCTATCCATCATGGTGGCGGCTACTGTCCCATCCATTATGGTGCTGGCTACTGTTCCATCGATCATAGAGGCTGACTACTGTCCATTCCGACATAGAGGATGGCTACTGTCCCATCCAGGAGCCGGTCGGCCGAGCGGACAGCACGCTGGACTTGTGATCCTGTGTCCAGGTTCGATCCCAGGCGCGGAAAGAAACAATGGGCAGAGTTTCTTTCACCCTATGCCCCTGTTACCTAGCAGTAAAGTAGGTACCTGGGTGTTAGTCAGCTGTCACGGGCTGCTTCCTGGGGTGGAGGGCTGGTCGAGGACCGGGCCGCGGGGACACTAAAAAGCCCAGAAATCATCTCAAGATAACCTCAAGATAACCATCCATCATAGAGGCTGTCTCCTGTACCATCCATCATCCAGGCTGGCTCCTGTCCCATCTATCATCCTGGATGACTCCTGTACCATCCGCCATCCAGGCTGGCTCCTGTTACATCCATCATCCAGGCTGGCACCTGTCCCATCCATCATAGAGGCTGGCTCCAGATCCATCCATCATAAAGGCGGGCTCCTGTCCCATTCATCATAGAGATCGACTACTGTCCATCCATTATAGAGGATGGCTACTCTCCCATCCATCATTTGGCTGGCTACTGTCCCATCCATCATGGACGCGGGCTTCTTTCCCATCCAACATAAAGGATGGCTACTGTCCCATCCATTATAGAGGATGTTTCCTGTACCATTCATCATCCAGGCTGGCTCCTGTCCCATATATCATCCTGGCTGGCTCCTGTCCCATCCATCATAGAGGCTGGCTCCTGTACCATCTGTCAACCAGTCTGCCTACTGTCCCATCCATCATTGAGGCTGTCTACTGTCCCATCCATCATAGAGGCTGGCTACTGTCCCATCCATCATAGAGGCTGACTACTGTCCCATCCATCATAGAGGCTGGCTACTGTCCCATCCATTATGGAGGCTAGCTATTGTCCCATCCATCATAGAAGCTGGTTCCTGTCCCATCCACCATAGAGATGATTACTGTCCCATCCTCATAGAGGCTGGCTATTGCCACACCCATCATAGAGTCTCTACTGTCCCATCCATCATCGAGGCTGGCTACTGTCCCATTCGTCATAGAGGCTGGCTCCTGTCCTATCCATCATAGAGGCTGGCTACTTTCCTATCCATCATGGAGGCGGGCTTCTGTCATATCCATCATTCAGGAGAGCTACTGTCCCATCCATCATGGAGGCTGGCTACTGTTCCATCGATCATGGAGCGCCTAATGTCCATTCCGTCCTACACGATGGCTACTATCGCATCCATCATATAGGCTTTCTCCTGTACCATCCATCATTCAGGCTGGCTCCTGACCCACATCATCCTGGATGGCTCTGTACCATCGGCCATCCAGGCTGTTCCTGTCACATCCATCATAGAGGGTGGCAACTGTCCATCCATCATAAGGCTGGCTCCATTCCCATCCATCATAGAGGCGGGCTCCTGTCCCATCCATAATAGAGTCTGGCTCCTGTCCCATCCATGTATAGAGGTTGGCTATTGTCTCATTCATCTAGAGACTGGCTCCTGTCCATCCTCATAAGGCTGCTCCTGTCTCATCCACCAGAGAGGCTGACTTCAGTCGATCAATCATAGAGGCTGGCCCTGACAAATCCATCATCCTGGCTGGCTTCTCCTCATCAAGCTGGCTATGTCCCTCAAACATGAGGCTGGCTCCTGTCCCATGATTCATCCAGCTCGCTCCTGGCAAATCAATCATCCAAGCTGGCTCCTTTCCCATCCATCATCCATGCTGGCTCCAGTACTATCAATCATGAGGCTGGCTTCTGTCCCAACCATCATCCAGGTTGGCTCCTTCCTATCCATCATCTGGCTGGCTCCTTTCCCATCCATCATTCAGCTGGCTCCTGTCCCATTCATCATCCATGCTTGCTCATGACCTATCCGTTAACTAAACTGTTTTCTATCCCATCTATCATCCAGGCTGGCTCCTATCCCATCCATTATCAAAGCTGGCTCCTGTACTATCCATCATCCAAGTTGGTTTCTGTCCCATCAATCATCCAGACTGCCTACTTTTCCATCAAACATCCAGAACTGGCATATGTCCCATCAATCACCCAGGCTGGCTTCTGTTTCATCCATCATCCGGCCGGCTGTGTCCCATCCGTCATCCAGGCTTGATCCTGTCCCATCCATCATCCAGGCTGGCTCTTGTACAATCCATCATCCTGCGTGGCTCCTGTCCCATCAATTATCATTGATGGCTCCTGTCCCATCCATCATCCAGGCTTGGTCCTGTCCAATCCACAATCCAGCTGGCTCATGTCCCATCAATCATCCAGGATTGCTGATTCCCATCCATCATCCAGGCATGCTCCTGTCCCATCCATAATCGAATCTGGCTCCTGTTCCATCAGTCATCCATGCTGGCTTCTTTCACATCCATCATTCAGACTAGCTCCTGTCCCATCCATCGTCCAGGCTAGATTATGTCACATCCATTATCCTTCCTTGCTCGTGTGCTATCCATCATCCAGTCTTGATGCTATTCCATCCATCATCCTGGCTTGATCCTGTCCCATCCACAATCTACGCTGGCTCATGTCCAAATCCATCATCCAGTTTTGCCCCTGTCCCAACCATCCATCCATATTTGCTCATGACCTATTTATCAACTAAACTGGCTTCGGTCCCATTCATCATCCAATTTAGCTCCTATCCCAACCATCATCCAAGCAGGCTCTCGTACTATCCATCATCCAAGGTGCCTGCTGTCCCATCAATCATCCAACTGGCTCCTGTCCTTCCATCTTAGAGGCTGGCTACTGTCCATCGATCATAGAGGGTGGCTACTGTCCCATAGGCCATAGAGGGTGGCTATGTCCCATCCCTCATAGAGGTGGCTATTGTCCCATCCATCATAGAGACTGGCTACTTCCCCATCCATCATCGAAGCTAGCTACTATCCCATTCTTCATCGAGGCTGGCTACTGTTCTATCCATCATAGAGGCTGGCTCCTGTCCCATCCATCATAGAGGCTGGCTTTTGTCCCATCCAATAAAGAGGCTGGCTATTGTCCATCCATCATAGAGGCTGGCTATTGTCCCCTCATAGAGGCTGGCTATTGTCCCATCCTCATAGAGGCTGGCTACTGTCCCATCCATTATAGAGGCTGGCTTTTGTCCCACCATATAGAGGCTGGCTATTGTCCCATCCATCATAGAGGCTGGCTCGTGTCCCATCCATCATAGAGGCTGGCTACTGTCCCATCCATCATAGAGGCTGGCTACTGGCACATCCATCATAGAGGATGACTACTGTCCCATCCCTCATTGAGGCTGGCTACTTTCCCATTCTTCATAGAGGCTGGGTCCTGTCCTATCCATCATAGAGGATGACTACTGTCCCATCCCTCATTGAGGCTTGCTCGTGTCCC
>WNGS01010124.1:0-12260 GCA_020271785.1 Procambarus virginalis | reverse complement strand
AGTAACTGTAGCGCGGATTCATCAGGCGGGAAGCAGCCCACAGCTGCAAGTTCGAGCCACCCTGCGCGGGTACCAACAGAGATCCGCGGAGGTGTTACTCCTGCGGGAAGCAGGCATATACAGAGGGACTGTAAAGTCACTACTACGAAAGCATGAAAGAAGCTCCTAGTGATGGTAGGCCTACTTTGAGGTGAAAGTGGAAGGTGTAAGATTGACAGCTTTTGTTGATACAGGAAGCCAGGCAACGGTAATTAAAAAGTCAGCCTTCAGCAATTTTAAGTATGCACGTCTTAAACGTTGCGCAAAGACATTAACAGCGGTCAATGGGGAAAAGATTGAGATCGTAGGTCAAGGTACAGTTAATTTTGAGATTGATGGCGAATTGCAGCCTCACACATGTACGATCGTTGTGAACCTTGATTTTCCTGGTCACATCTTAATGGGGACTGATTTTCTGTTGCGATTTGATTATTCCTTGTCTGCTCAAAAAGGGGCTAGGAACTGCAGGTTGCAGTTGGGACAGACTTCCTACCCAGTGGAGATGATCGACCATCCCCCAGTTGTAGCTTCAATTAAGAGGAAGCAGAAATATAATGCGCACTATCCAAAATTGATTTTTAAGTTTCTTCCAGACACAGTTAAGAGGTCATGCGCATTGCATGCATTGACCAAACAGAGTTGCCCACCACATTCTGTTAAATTTATTAAAGTAGCCGTGGGACGTCACATACAACCAGGTACCACCCTTCAGGTGGCTGGGAGATGTGATAGCTTAATAATTCCTCATCACTTAATTGTAGTGCTCGATAAGGGTGCACTCATTCCAGTTGTCAATCTTTCACATAAGACTTTTCGCTTCAGGGCAGGTGATAGGGTAACTCAGGGAACCATGGTGGAGGACACAGAAATCTTTCACAATGAGTCAGCTGAGACGCCAACCGTCACTGCACAATGTAGTGCATTAAACATGTTAGATACTAAAACACCATCCAAAGTGCAGTGCGAGACGAGAAATGTTGCACGGAATGTAGAAGTAGAAAAATTTATTTCAGCACTTGATTTGCAACATGTTACACAGGCGGATAGGAAGGCACTGAGAGGAGTTTTGCGAAAATTCCCTAAATTATTTGCGACAGAGGATGACCAGATTGGTCTCCTTGATAAGATTGAGCACACCATTCCAACTGGTGATCATTTGCCTGTGTACACGAGACAGTGGAGGTTGCCGGAACAGGCAAAGAACGTTATCAGGGAGGAGTGCCAGAAAATGTTGAGACAGGGCGTGATAGAGCCTAGTACGTCACCGTGGCTCTCTCCTGTTGTGCTAGTTCGGAAACCGGACGGTAGTTATCGGTTCTGTGGTGACTACCGGAAGGTGAACGAAATAACTAAGGGTGATGTGTATCCTTTGCCCCGAATACAGGAGATTATAGATCAATTTGGTGCTGCTAAGTATTTCTCAACTCTTGACGCGAAATCGGCGTATTGGGCGATTCCGGTGGCAGAACAGGATAGGGATAAAACAGCATTCTCGGATGGTAGGCACACTTATCAATTCCGTAGGATGCCGTTTGGTTTAAAGACAGCGCCTCGTCATTTCAGAGGGCCATCAACTACATCCTCAGCCGGTCCTGGGTAGGCATTCTTTAGCGTACCTGGATGATGTTGTGATATATTCCAGGACGTTTGAGGAACACCTACGGAACTTGACTGAGACGTTGACGTTGTTAGATCAGGCAGGTTTCAGGCTTAATGTTCAGAAGTGCACCCTGGCGGCTCAGAAATTCAAATTTCTGGGGTTCCAGGTGTGCCCAGACGGTATCCGACCTGACCCAGATTCTTGCCGCGCCATTGCTGACATGCCTACTCCAAGGACAGCAAAGGACGTGCGTAGGTTTTTTGGGGCGGCCGGATATTTTCGTCGTCATATTGAAGGTTTCGCTGGCATTTCAGCACCCCTGACTGATCTGACAAAGAAAAATGCGAAGTTTGTGTGGAAATCTGAGCATGACGAGGCCTATCGCAAACTGAAAGACCAACTAATCACGACACCGGTATTGGCTATTCCTGATTTCGAGAAAGAGTGGGAGGTGCACACTGACGCCAGCGGTATAGCTATTGGCGGGTGCTTAATTCAGCGAGATGCGGATAATTTACCCCATCCAGTAGCCTACTTTAGTAGAAAGGTCAAAGGACCTGAAGTTCGTTATTCAGCTACGGATCGGGAGGCACTGGCAGTAGTAGAATCAGTTAGGTACTTCGAACCTTACCTATTTCAGCGGCACTTTGTAATTTACACAGACCATCGAGCGTTAACACACATATTTAAAAAGCGAACAAAATGCCCACGAATGTCACGCTGGTCTCACGAACTTTCGGCCCACTCATTCCAGATTTTGTACAAGCCTGGACCAGCACATGTTGTTCCAGATACGCTAAGTAGAAACATAGCGGCAGTTCAAGTTAATGAAAATATTGAAACCATTCCATCAGATAAAATGAGAGAATACCAGATGAGCGAGCCTAGATGGAAAGAAATTATTGAGTATTTAGGAGGGAAATACCCGAAAAAGAAAAAGAATTTACCTATTCATGATTTTGAAATGAAACAGGGCGTCCTGTATTATGTTAATAGCCAGAATGATAGGGCAGTATTTCAACTAGTTATTCCGGACGCGTTGCGGTCATCAGCATTAAAGCTTGCGCATGCATCGAAAATTGCAGGGCATCCAGGGGTCTTTAAAACCCACTTAAAGGCAAAGTCTCTATTTTATTTTCCAGGATTACTTTCTGAAGTAATCAATTTCGTGAAGTCATGCCCTCGTTGCCAGAGGAGGAAAGGTACCCTTAAGGTACAAGCCCCACATCAGGAATTTCCTGAAATTCGTGAACCTTTAGATCGTGTGGATGCCGATTTGATTGATTTACATCACAGTCATTCAGGGAATAGATACGTGTTGGTGCTAGTTGACCATTTGTCTAGGTAAACTACACTAGTTGCATTACCTCAGAAGGATTCTCGTACGGTTGCAGATGCGTTCCTGCGTAGGTTCGTTACTGAATTCGGGCCTCCTAAAGTTTTAGTCTCTGACCAGGGTCAAGAATTCAATGGGAATATATTTAGAGAAGTTTGTAAGATTTTAGAGACAACTTTGGCTTTTACAACAGCCTGCCACCCACAAGCAAACGGAATGACGGAACGGACTAATCGTTCAGTCAAGGATATGCTTGCAATCCTTGCTGAACATGACGCAAACACCTGGGATGAACACCTACCCTATGTTCAATTAGCCATCCACCAATCAATTAACACCCAACCCCTTCATTTGTTTACTGGTAATTCATGCAATTTCCCCTCAGGTCTGCTTAGCAGACATAATGTTGCACACGGGGAGGACTATCCTTCAGAGGTCCTTGGAAAAATGAGAAATGCATGGAATATTGCAGCTAAAGCGTCCAAGAAGGCACGGAATCGGTATGCTCATTTTTATGACAAGAAAGTGCGCCCTCTTGAGTTGAAGGAAGGAAGCCTCGTATTGAGAGTGAATGAGGCTGCGCCCGCCATTCAGAGCAGGAAGGTAGCTCCGAGGTGGCGAGGACCATATAGAGTAGTTAAAAGGGCGGGGCCGGTGAATCTTGTTATAAAAGGAGTATTCGAGGACCAGGTGGAAAGGACAATTCATGTAAATAAATTGAAACAATATCATGCTAGAGAGGAATTATAACTGCCTTCAGCGGGTCTAGTTCCTGACTCAGCAGGGCTGACTCATGGCTTCACCGACGAGTCAGGGGAGGAGGATGACCCTCTGTCATCGCTCATCAGTAGTCAGGTGCAGTCTCGCCACCCTATGGTGACGAGATCTCGCGCTGTACAGTAGAGTAACTGCCTTGGTTAGTATAATTTAGTATTCCTTAGATTTCCCTGTAAAGGCAATGAGGTGCACTATCTCTATACTTAACTCGGGTAGCAACTTTTACCGTGCTCTGGGGTTCCACCTCCACCAAACCCAGAGTATATCTATGCTTCCGCTGTGTTGTGTCTGTCTGTTCCCAGGTCTGATTGATACACCGACCCCAGTTGTTCCAGCCACACGTGAACCCTTGTTGTTAAGACCGAGGGGGAGGCACGTTACACAAAGCCCTCCCCCCCCACCAGACCCAGTAACCCATACATCAGTTACTTTGGGGATGAGTGACTGTCCAAGAGTCACCCGGTCGACGCGTCACGTCACTACACAGGTTGTCAGGGCCAGCAAGCTGTCCACATAATGCAGTCACCGGAGGTGCCATACAACGCCAGGGTAGCTGTCTCGAGATCACCACTACCCACCTGCTGCGTCATCAAGACTGCAGCCATTCCAGCAGTGTTGGAGGAGAGGTCAAGAAACTGGAGAGTAAGTAGCAGTACTCAAGAGTTTCGCCAGAAGATTAATGATTACATAAGAACATAAGAACATAAGAACAAAGGCAGCTGCAGAAGGCCTATTGGCCCATACGAGGCAGCTCCTATTTATAACCACCCAATCCCACTCATATACATGTCCAACCCATGCTTGAAACAATCGAGGGACCCCACCTCCACAATGTTACGCGGCAATTGGTTCCACAAATCAACAACCCTGTTACTGAACCAGTATTTACCCAAGTCTTTCCTAAATCTAAACTTATCCAATTTATACCCATTGTTTCGCGTTCTGTCCTGTGTTGATACTTTCAATACCCTATTAATATCCCCTTTGTTATGTCCATTCATCCACTTGTAAACCTCTATCATGTCACCCCTAACTCTTCGCCTTTCCAGTGAATGCAAATTAAGCTTTGTTAATCTTTCTTCATATGAAAGATTTCTAATTTGGGGAATTAACTTAGTCATCCTACGCTGGACACGTTCAAGTGAATTTATATCCATTCTATAATATGGCGACCAAAACTGAACTGCATAATCTAAATGGGGCCTAACCAGAGCAAGATATAGCTTGAGAACCACACCAGGTGTCTTGTTACTTACGCTGCGATTAATAAATCCGAGTGTCCTATTTGCCTTATTACGAACATTTATGCATTGATCCTTTTGTTTTAAATTCTTACTAATTATAACTCCCAGATCCCTTTCGCAATCCGACTTCGCAATCTCAACACCATCTAGCTCGTATCTTGTAACTCTATCATCATTACCTAGCCTCAGAACTTTACATTTATCAGCATTAAACTGCATCTGCCAGTCCTTTGACCATTTCAAAACCCTATCTAGATCAACTTGAAGTGATAGTGAGTCCTCCTCCGAATTAATTTCCCTACCGATTTTCGTATCATCGGCAAATTTGCAAATGTTGCTACTCAAACCTGAATCTAAATCATTTATATATATTATAAACAACAGAGGTCCCAAGACAGAGCCTTGAGGCACTCCACTTACAACATTTTCCCACTCTGACTTGACTCCATTTATACTAACTCTCTGTTTCCTTTGGTATAGCCATGCCCTAATCCAGCTTAATATAGCACCCCAATACCATGAGCCTCTATCTTTTTAATCAGTCTTTCATGTGGCACTGTATCGAAAGCTTTGCTAAAGTCAAGGTACACAACATCACAATCCTTACCACTATCAACTGCCTCAACTATGCTAGAATAAAAAGATAACAAATTTGTTAAACATGAACGGCCATTTATAAAACCATGTTGCGACTCAATTATTAATTTATGTTTTTCAAGATGAAGACGAATTTTATTTGCTATTATAGATTCGAGTAACTTTCCCACAATAGACGTTAGGCTAATTGGTCGATAGTTAGACGCAAGTGATCTATCTCCTTTCTTAAAAACTGGTATCACATTAGCAACTTTCCAAAACTCTGGCACTCTGCCTGACTCTATTGATTTATTAAATATGATTGACAGTGGGTCACAAAGCTCCTCTTTGCATTCTTTCAGCACTCTGGCAAACACTTCATCCGGCCCTGGGGATTTGTTTGGTTTGAGTTTTACTATTTGTTTAAGAACATCCTCCCTGGTAACTGCTAAACTCGTCAACCTGTCCTCGTCCCCACCCACATAGACTTGTTGGGCTGAAGGCATATTGTTAAGTTCCTCTTTAGTAAATACAGATACAAAATATTTATTAAAAATACTACTCATCTCTTCATCACTATCTGTTATTTGACCTGTCTCAGTTTTTAATGGACCTATCCTTTCCCTAGTCTTAGTTCGATATAACTGAAAAAACCCTTTAGGATTTGTCTTTGCTTGCCCTGCTATACGAACTTCATAGTTTCTTTTTGCTTTCCTTATCTCTTTTTAACATTTCTAACTAGTTGTACGAATTCCTGTTCTAAAGTGACCTCCCCATTTTTAATCCTTTGTACCAAGCTCTCTTTTTACCTATAAGATTCTTCAAATTCTTTGTTATCCACTTTGGGTCATTAGTAATCGATCTATTCAATTTGTGTGGTATACTACGTTCCTGTGCTTTGTTTAGAATATTCTTAAATACGTTATAAATTGAATCTACATCGAAATCCCCATTTACATCACCTATCGCTGGGTTCATGTCTCGCTCCAAGACCGGCCCACACCCCATACCCAAGACTTTCCAATCAATTTGACCCAAAAAATTTCTTAGGCTATTAAAATCAGCTTTTCGAAAATCTGGCACTTTAACAGAATTTTCTCCTACAGGTCTATTCCATTCTATGCCAAATCTGATTTCTTTGTGATCACTGTTCCCTAGCTCACTCCCTATTTCGATGTCATTAATTTGTGTTTCCCTGTTAGTTAACACTAAATCTAAAATATTATTTTCCCGTGTTGGTTCCTTAATGTGTTGCGTAAGAAAGCAATCGTCAATTAATTCTAGAAAATCTTCTGCTTCACTATTCCCTGTTTTGTTCAACCAGTTTATTCCACTCAAATTAAAGTCACCCATGACATAAATACTGTTAGATCTAGATGCCCTAGATATTTCATCCCATAGATGCTTTGCTTCCATTCTGTCTAAATTTGGTGGCCTATATATAACTCCTATTATAATATTATTTGCTTTTTCGTTTAATTCTATCCAAATAGTTTCTGTGTGTGGCTCAGTTTTGATTCCCTCTTTGAGACTACATTTCAAATTGTCCCTAACGTATATGGCTACTCCACCACCTCGTCTAATATATCTATCTGTGTGAAATAGTTTAAATCCATTTATTTGATATTCGGCTAATAGTTCTCTATTATCAACATTCATCCACGTTTCGGTAAGTGCAATAATATCTATTTTTTCTGTGCAGACAAGAGCATTTAATTCGTTAATTTTATTTCTTAGACTTCTACTGTTTGTGTAATATACCCTAAGTGAATTGTTATTTTGAGGCCCTTCTCTTTCCCTGATCATTTTGCCAATTCCTTTCTCCCGCAAACACATACTTTTATTACATCCTTCCTCCAAATCAATTCCCATACCTCTATCTACTAACAGTTTAAACCCAAACAAACACCTCTAACCACTTCTTCCAACGAGTTTGCAACAGCAACAACCCCAGCTCTCGATAGATGCACCCCATCCCGAGCATACATTTCATTTCTTCCATAGAAGTGTTCCCAGTTGTCTATATAAGATATTGCATTAGATTTGCAATATCTTTCCAGCCTGCAATTGACACCAAGTGCCCTCGACATCCATTCATTTCCCACTCCCTTTCTTGGAAGAATGCCACATATGATCGGGATTCCTCCCTTGCTCCTAACTAATTCTATTGCTGTCTTGAATTTCAGTATTAGTTCCTCACTTCTAACTCTCCCAACATCATTACCCCCTACACTAATACAAATAATGGGTTTGTTCCCATTTCCCGTCATAATATCTTTCATGTTTCCAACAATATCACCAATTCCAGCTCCCGGATAGCAAACTCTTAATCTGTTCCCCCTATCTCTGGCACAAAACGTTCTGTCTAAATACCTCACCTGGGAATCTCCCACAACCAAAACTCGCCTCGGTACCTCCTTAACTTTCTGAGCACCCTGAGGGGCCCGCGCTTCGCCGCTCCTTGCTGATTTCTTTTCGGAGTGAACTGCTGGCTCACCACAGCACTCGTCCTCCAACACGGCAAATGAATTTGCTGTCTTTAGGGCGTCTGTAGGCGGCCTTGTCAAGGTCTTCTTAAGACCCCTGTCCCCAACGACTCTCCACGACGAGGTCTTGTTTATCTTGGTCTTCTCCGTTTCTTCCCGAGAAACGCTGAAATTACGTCATCTGAAGCAACAGGAACGCGGAACTAAGGCGGTCACAGGTGGAAGGTACGGTTTCCCTACAGAGATCCGGGACTCGCCAATAGAAGGTCGCAAAATTGCCTCCTTTGGCCTAAAGTCGGCGGTACGAGGGTATACACAGTTGGTGTTTACGGCCTAGTAACCTGGTGACATCAAGAAACGCCTGAGATGTCGTGAGCAATGATGGAAGACGAGATTCACCTGTTCTGCAAACAAGCAAACCGCCTCTACGACCCTCTGACACCACTCCTGTTACGAGACACCGTTAGTACATCCAGTCCTGCTCTGCTGTGGTCATCTGCGACGTCAAGTTTAACATCAAGACTGCCGTGTGAACTGTGATTGATATGAAGGCGTGTGGACTTTCGGGAGCAAGATCAATGGCCGAAGTAACAGTATTCTACAGCTGTCACTTGGCACTCTGCTCTACTACACTCTGTCGTCATTCACGACTACCGGATGGGAGTACAAGAGGACCAGGTATTGATGTCTACACATGGGAAGAAGCAAGATCGACATCATCAGCGACCATCAGCATCGATTTTTTTCTCGATTACTCAATATGATCAATTGATACAAACAACAAAGCTGGCTCTGAACATCTGTGTAAAGAATATCTGGACACTTTTGTTTAAATGTTGAAAAACAGATTTAGAATCACCATACTTTATAAATGTTGAAAAACAGATTTAAAATAATTATTCTGGTATAATGATATATGAAAATTTTACTCTATAATTTTGTCAGTAAGTAAAATCGATGCCCCTGTGTAATTGTCTAAGCCCAGAACAAACGGTTATGGAAAATTATGTTGTGTGTTATTTTTTTCAGAATGTTTGTACACAGGAGAGGCGGACCAATATAAACATTGACACTCTTCTAGTGAGTGCAGACACTTGGCTGTACAGTCTGCTGGAACCTGTGATATAGTTATAGGAATTTTTTTTATATTTTTAGATACATGTAATAAACATTAGGTGTGTTCCTTAACATGTCAAGGTTGACATTGATTGGGGAGTGGATAGCACATGGATGTGGACTTGATAGTTCAGTAGTACGCTCCCGGATGATTGAAAGTCAGTCTGAAGATATAACTTTTATGTTTTATGATTGAGCACGGGGTGGCCGGCTCTAGAGGACACATGAACTTGGCTAGTGAAGAGCCAAGAGATTGTAATAGCTAGTCTTTGCTGTTAGAATAGGGACATGTTATTTAGCTATGTCAGTAAGGGTAGGATGTATGTTTCCTGATGTTGGAGGATTACTGTCAGTTGACAGCTGAAAAATTTATGAATTTGAACATGTTTATTATAATGTGTTGGACAATCTAATGATTGTCAAATTTCTTTTTCTTAGTTAGGTTAGCTTTTGTTTGTTGCACGAGTTGAGTTGTGGGTTTGGATACTAAACCTCGTTATTTTTAACAAATTAACAAGGTTTACTAAGTGCATGTGCGGAGGGTTTGTAACAAACTAGGTTTGTTGTAAGAATTATCTAGAAGGTTTTATCTACAAGGGAGAACGGGAAGCTGGACCCACGTGGTGACCCCAGCAACGCGCATTCCACTGGGGATTAGCAAGTCTGAGTCACAAAATGGCTGGTGTCTTTGTTCATAGTTTCGTATAATGAATCATTCTATAGTATTCACTTATTTAGAGAAATTAGCCTTCATTCATTTTGCATTCAAATTGTATTGTATAGTATTACTGTTTATAATATCAAGAGTATTCTAATTATTAGAAGAATGAGTTTGTCACCATCAGTGACGTCACGAGCCAGGACTACTCTTTATTGCGGAGTGACCTGGCGGTCACAGGTCACCAGTTTCCATGTCCTCTATTTTCTCAAAGGTCAAATAGTCATTTTGTAATCGGGAATAGCTCTTCCTTAAGATGCTTGTGTAATTTAATTTCAGTTACAATATTCAACCAATCTGGATCATTCAGTGCAACAGAGGTTAATTGTTCAACTTAAGCCTGGCAAAGTAACTTAGATACTTACGCGCCGATACACTGCTCTGGCTTCTGTGTGGAGCAAAGAAAGGGAGGATCAGTGTGGTTTGAGGAGCAGCTCGGGCAGGTGGCCTTCCCTCATCGGCCTCCAAGACAGCACGAACATCCAGCTGGTCTATAAAGGTATAGTTGCTAGGAGTTTTTATAGGGATAGGTCACTCATTGCCGTTAAATGTACAGCCAGGGAGTGTTCATTGACAGGGAGTGCTTCAATTATTTAGATTTTGTTTAGTTTTTGAATAAACCATTTAGTTAGTAATGTGCATTTTCATTATTTCCACTTTTGTGTATTTATGTGAATTTGTCCTTGTCACGTGGTCCCCACGGGGCCGAGTTGAATTGGGCGCCGATTCTAATATCGAATCAGAAGTATCATTCCCGTTGATTTTTAATTAATTCCACACTTAAGATCCAAGGTTATATGTTACTAGTGGGGATTAAGCCTCATGATTGATTAGCATGATCGATCCAGACCTCGATCATTGCTCAGTGTTACTGGTCTGGTGGTGGCGGCGGAAAGGCGACCCTAGGGTTTTGCTAGAAACCTATTCCACGTCATACGGGTGTAGAATCTTAAGTCGGCCAATCGTCTTAAGACCACGTGGTGTGGGGTCGGCTAATAGTGAAAGTTTTGGGGGTCCCTTGGTAGAGAACTAAAGTAAGAATACGTGTACAGAGAGAGAGAAAGAAGGGGTTCGAGATGCAACAGAACACCCCCCCCCCCCAATGTTACAACATCTAGAAAGGGGAGCTTCCCATCCTTCTCCATCTCATAAGTGAAACGCAACACAGAATTCCGCTCAAATGCCTCCTTCAGCTCCTGAAGATGTCTAACATCAGGTACCTGTGTAAAAATGTCGTCAACATACCTGCGGTATATGGCCGGTTTCAAGTTCATGTCGACTAAGACCTTTGTTCGATGATACCCATGTAGAAGTTCACAAACAGGACACTTAGGGGAGAACCCATGGCGACCCCATCTACTTGCTTATACATGTGCCCATTCGGGCTCAAGAAGGGTGCCTCTTTAGTACAAGCTTGGAGAGGTTTCCGAAGAATGTTTTCTGGTATGTCAAGAGGAGTACAGGCCGGATCACGATACACTCTGTCCGGTATCATCCCGATTGTTACATCCACAGGTACGTTGGTAAACAGTGATTCTACGTCGAACGAGGCTCTTATCACTGTGGCCCGTGTTCCCTGCAGTAAGTCAACAATTCCTTTGGAGACTTCAGGCTGAAGGCGCAAGGGACATAAGGACTCAGCAAGCCGTTGAGTCGTTTCACCAGTCTGTACGTGGGTGTGGGTATCTGGCTGATTATTGGCCGAAGTGGGTTTCCAGGCTTGTGTGTCTTGACATTTCCATACGAGTATCCAGGTTTGTATTCCCCAATAATCTTTGGCAGGTGGAGTCTGGATTTCTTAGCGTTCACAGTTTCGATCAATTTGTTGACCTTTGCATTCAATTCGGCTGTAGTGTCCTTCGTTACTCTTTGGAATTTAGTTTGGTCAGAAGGTATGAGGTTCATTTTCTCCAGATATTCGTTTTTTTAAGAATGATGTATATTGGCGACTTCTCACCTCTCCTGACGACTATCTCCTTGTTCTCACGAAGGCTCTTAGCTGCCGCTTTGAGCTCGGGGGACAGTATGGTGCTTCTGTAGTTGCCTCGATTCTTTCCTCCTTCTGCAATAAGTTCTGCTTGTAAGGTGTCGTTGGTGGTGACCTTCTTTTGTGTCTCAAGGTCGAATATGTCGTCCAACAGGATCTCCAACTCCACTTTCCGGGCCATCTCACTTGGTCTGGACATAACGTGACAGTTTATACCCAGATTTAGGAGAGTGACTTGGTCCTCAATCACTGAGGTTGATTCCTGCAAGGTTCAGGAAGCCGTCTCTTGGTTGGGAATTGCCATAGGTCCTCCATATAATGTTGTTAGTTTTCTTGATTATCCTGGTTCGGTGCTGAGGTAATGTCGATCTGTGAGGATGT